>CAVMKG010000641.1:80000-85858 GCA_963682025.1 Cordilura impudica
AATAATAATAATAATAATAATAATAATAATAATAATAATATAATAATAATAATAATAATAATAATAATAATAATAATAATAATAATAATAATAATAATAATAATAATAATAATAATAATAATAATAATAATAATAATAATAATAATAATAATAATAATAATAATAATAATAATAATAATAATAATAATAATAATAATAATAATAATAATAATAATAATAATAATAATAATAATAATAATAATAATAATAATAATAATAATAATAATAATAATAATAATAATAATAATAATAATAATAATAATAATAATAATAATAATAATAATAATAATAATAATAATAATAATAATAATAATAATAATAATAATAATAATAATAATAATAATAATAATAATAATAATAATAATAATAATAATAATAATAATAATAATAATAATAATAATAATAATAATAATAATAATAATAATAATAATAATAATAATAATAATAATAATAATAATAATAATAATAATAATAATAATAATAATAATAATAATAATAATAATAATAATAATAATAATAATAATAATAATAATAATAATAATAATAATAATAATAATAATAATAATAATAATAATAATAATAATAATAATAATAATAATAATAATAATAATAATAATAATAATAATAATAATAATAATAATAATAATAATAATAATAATAATAATAATAATAATAATAATAATAATAATAATAATAATAATAATAATAATAATAATAATAATAATAATAATAATAATAATAATAATAATAATAATAATAATAATAATAATAATAATAATAATAATAATAATAATAATAATAATAATAATAATAATAATAATAATAATAATAATAATAATAATAATAATAATAATAATAATAATAATAATAATAATAATAATAATAATAATAATAATAATAATAATAATAATAATAATAATAATAATAATAATAATAATAATAATAATAATAATAATAATAATAATAATAATAATAATAATAATAATAATAATAATAATAATAATAATAATAATAATAATAATAATAATAATAATAATAATAATAATAATAATAATAATAATAATAATAATAATAATAATAATAATAATAATAATAATAATAATAATAATAATAATAATAATAATAATAATAATAATAATAAATAATAATAATAATAATAATAATAATAATAATAATAATAATAATAATAATAATAATAATAATAATAATAATAATAATAATAATAATAATAATAATAATAATAATAATAATAATAATAATAATAAATAATAATAATAATAATAATAATAATAATAATAATAATAATAATAATAATAATAATAATAATAATAATAATAATAATAATAATAATAATAATAATAATAATAATAATAATAATAATAATAATAATAATAATAATAATAATAATAATAATAATAATAATAATAATAATAATAATAATAATAATAATAATAATAATAATAATAATAATAATAATAATAATAATAATAATAATAATAATAATAATAATAATAATAATAATAATAATAATAATAATAATAATAATAATAATAATAATAATAATAATAATAATAATAATAATAATAATAATAATAATAATAATAATAATAATAATAATAATAATAATAATAATAATAATAATAATAATAATAATAATAATAATAATAATAATAATAATAATAATAATAATAATAATAATAATAATAATAATAATAATAATAATAATAATAATAATAATAATAATAATAATAATAATAATAATAATAATAATAATAATAATAATAATAATAATAATAATAATAATAATAATAATAATAATAATAATAATAATAATAATAATAATAATAATAATAATAATAATAATAATAATAATAATAATAATAATAATAATAATAATAATAATAATAATAATAATAATAATAATAATAATAATAATAATAATAATAATAATAATAATAATAATAATAATAATAATAATAATAATAATAATAATAATAATAATAATAATAATAATAATAATAATAATAATAATAATAATAATAATAATAATAATAATAATAATAATAATAATAATAATAATAATAATAATAATAATAATAATAATAATAATAATAATAATAATAATAATAATAATAATAATAATAATAATAATAATAATAATAATAATAATAATAATAATAATAATAATAATAATAATAATAATAATAATAATAATAATAATAATAATAATAATAATAATAATAATAATAATAATAATAATAATAATAATAATAATAATAATAATAATAATAATAATAATAATAATAATAATAATAATAATAATAATAATAATAATAATAATAATAATAATAATAATAATAATAATAATAATAATAATAATAATAATAATAATAATAATAATAATAATAATAATAATAATAATAATAATAATAATAATAATAATAATAATAATAATAATAATAATAATAATAATAATAATAATAATAATAATAATAATAATAATAATAATAATAATAATAATAATAATAATAATAATAATAATAATAATAATAATAATAATAATAATAATAATAATAATAATAATAATAATAATAATAATAATAATAATAATAATAATAATAATAATAATAATAATAATAATAATAATAATAATAATAATAATAATAATAATAATAAAATAATAATAATAATAATAATAATAATAATAATAATAATAATAATAATAATAATAATAATAATAATAATAATAATAATAATAATAATAATAATAATAATAATAATAATAATAATAATAATAATAATAATAATAATAATAATAATAATAATAAATAATAATAATAATAATAATAATAATAATAATAATAATAATAATAATAATAATAATAATAATAATAATAATAATAATAATAATAATAATAATAATAATAATAATAATAATAATAATAATAATAATAATAATAATAATAATAATAATAATAATAATAATAATAATAATAATAATAATAATAATAATAATAATAATAATAATAATAATAATAATAATAATAATAATAATAATAATAATAATAATAATATAATAATAATAATAATAATAATAATAATAATAATAATAATAATAATAATAATAATAATAATAATAATAATAATAATAATAATAATAATAATAATAATAATAATAATAATAATAATAATAATAATAATAATAATAATAATAATAATAATAATAATAATAATAATAATAATAATAATAATAATAATAATAATAATAATAATAATAATAATAATAATAATAATAATAATAATAATAATAATAATAATAATAATAATAATAATAATAATAATAATAATAATAATAATAATAATAATAATAATAAATAATAATAATAATAATAATAATAATAATAATAATAATAATAATAATAATAATAATAATAATAATAATAATAATAATAATAATAATAATAATAATAATAATAATAATAATAATAATAATAATAATAATAATAATAATAATAATAATAATAATAATAATAATATAATATAATAATAATAATAATAATAATAATAATAATAATAATAATAATAATAATAATAATAATAATAATAATAATAATAATAATAATAATAATAATAATAATAATAATAATAATAATAATAATAATAATAATAATAATAATAATAATAATAATAATAATAATAATAATAATAATAATAATAATAATAATAATAATAATAATAATAATAATAATAATAATAATAATAATAATAATAATAATAATAATAATAATAATAATAATAATAATAATAATAATAATAATAATAATAATAATAATAATAATAATAATAATAATAATAATAATAATAATAATAATAATAATAATAATAATAATAATATAATAATAATAATAATAATAATAATAATAATAATAATAATAATAATAATAATAATAATAATAATAATAATAATAATAATAATAATAATAATAATAATAATAATAATAATAATAATAATAATAATAATAATATATAATAATAATAATAATAATAATAATAATAATAATAATAATAATAATAATAATAATAATAATAATAATAATAATAATAATAATAATAATATAATAATAATAATAATAATAATAATAATAATAATAATAATAATAATAATAATAATAATAATAATAATAATAATAATAATAATAATAATAATAATAATAATAATATAATAATAATAATAATAATAATAATAATAATAATAATAATAATAATAATAATAATAATAATAATAATAATAATAATAATAATAATAATAATAATAATAATAATAATATAATAATAATAATAATAATAATAATAATAATAATAAATAATAATAATAATAATAATAATAATAATAATAATAATAATAATAATAATAATAATAATAATAATAATAATAATAATAATAATAATAATAATATAATAATAATAATAATAATAATAATAATAATAATAATAATAATAATAATAATAATAATAATAATAATAATAATAATAATAATAATAATAATATAATAATAATAATAATAATAATAATAATAATAATAATAATAATAATAATAATAATAATAATAATAATAATAATAATAATAATAATAATAATAATAATAATAATATAATAATAATAATAATAATAATAATAATAATAATAATAATAATAATAATAATAATAATAATAATAATATAATAATAATAATAATAATAATAATAATAATAATAATAATAATAATAATAATAATAATAATAATAATATAATAATAATAATAATAATAATAATAATAATAAATAATAATAATAATAATAATAATAATAATAATAATAATAATAATAATAATAATAATAATAATAATAATAATAATAATAATAATAATAATAATAATAATAATAATAATAATAATAATAATAATAATAATAATAATAATAATAATAATAATAATAATAATAATAATAATAATAATAATAATATAATAATAATAATAATAATAATAATAATAATAATAATAATAATAATAATAATAATAATAATAATAATAATAATAATAATAATAATAATAATAATAATAATAATAATAATAATAATAATAATAATAATAATAAATAATAATAATAATAATAATAATAATAATAATAATAAATAATAATAATAATAATAATAATAATAATAATAATAATAATAATAATAATAATAATAATAATAATAATAATAATAATAATAATAATAATAATAATAATAATAATAATATAATAATAATAATAATAATAATAATAATAATAATAATAATAATAATAATAATAATAATAATAATAATAATAATAATAATAATAATAATAATAATAATAATAATAATAATAATAATAATAATAATAATAATAATAATAATAATAATAATAATAATAATAATAATAATAATAATAATAATAATAATAATAATAATAATAATAATAATAATAATAATAATAATAATAATAATAATAATAATAATAATAATAATAATAATAATAATAATAATAATAATAATAATAATAATAATAATAATAATAATAATAATAATAATAATAATAATAATAATAATAATAATAATAATAATAATAATAATAATAATAATAATAATAATAATAATAATAATAATAATAATAATAATAAAATAATAATAATAATAATAATAATAATAATAATAATAATAATAATAATAATAATAATAATAATAATAATAATAATAATAATAATAATAATAATAATAATAATAATAATAATAATAATAATAATAATAATAATAATAATA
>CAVMKG010000642.1:0-35940 GCA_963682025.1 Cordilura impudica
ATAATGAATAATGAATAATGAATAATGAATAATGAATAATGAATAATGAATAATGAATAATGAATAATGAATAATGAATAATGAATAATGAATAATGAATAATGAATAATGAATAATGAATAATGAATAATGAATAATGAATAATGAATAATGAATAATGAATAATGAATAATGAATAATGAATAATGAATAATGAATAATGAATAATGAATAATGAATAATGAATAATGAATAATGAATAATGAATAATGAATAATGAATAATGAATAATGAATAATGAATAATGAATAATGAATAATGAATAATGAATAATGAATAATGAATAATGAATAATGAATAATGAATAATGAATAATGAATAATGAATAATGAATAATGAATAATGAATAATGAATAATGAATAATGAATAATGAATAATGAATAATGAATAATGAATAATGAATAATGAATAATGAATAATGAATAATGAATAATGAATAATGAATAATGAATAATGAATAATGAATAATGAATAATGAATAATGAATAATGAATAATGAATAATGAATAATGAATAATGAATAATGAATAATGAATAATGAATAATGAATAATGAATAATGAATAATGAATAATGAATAATGAATAATGAATAATGAATAATGAATAATGAATAATGAATAATGAATAATGAATAATGAATAATGAATAATGAATAATGAATAATGAATAATGAATAATGAATAATGAATAATGAATAATGAATAATGAATAATGAATAATGAATAATGAATAATGAATAATGAATAATGAATAATGAATAATGAATAATGAATAATGAATAATGAATAATGAATAATGAATAATGAATAATGAATAATGAATAATGAATAATGAATAATGAATAATGAATAATGAATAATGAATAATGAATAATGAATAATGAATAATGAATAATGAATAATGAATAATGAATAATGAATAATGAATAATGAATAATGAATAATGAATAATGAATAATGAATAATGAATAATGAATAATGAATAATGAATAATGAATAATGAATAATGAATAATGAATAATGAATAATGAATAATGAATAATGAATAATGAATAATGAATAATGAATAATGAATAATGAATAATGAATAATGAATAATGAATAATGAATAATGAATAATGAATAATGAATAATGAATAATGAATAATGAATAATGAATAATGAATAATGAATAATGAATAATGAATAATGAATAATGAATAATGAATAATGAATAATGAATAATGAAATAATGAATAATGAATAATGAATAATGAATAATGAATAATGAATAATGAATAATGAATAATGAATAATGAATAATGAATAATGAATAATGAATAATGAATAATGAATAATGAATAATGAATAATGAATAATGAATAATGAATAATGAATAATGAATAATGAATAATGAATAATGAATAATGAATAATGAATAATGAATAATGAATAATGAATAATGAATAATGAATAATGAATAATGAATAATGAATAATGAATAATGAATAATGAATAATGAATAATGAATAATGAATAATGAATAATGAATAATGAATAATGAATAATGAATATAATGAATAATGAATAATGAATAATGAATAATGAATAATGAATAATGAATAATGAATAATGAATAATGAATAATGAATAATGAATAATGAATAATGAATAATGAATAATGAATAATGAATAATGAATAATGAATAATGAATAATGAATAATGAATAATGAATAATGAATAATGAATAATGAATAATGAATAATGAATAATGAATAATGAATAATGAATAATGAATAATGAATAATGAATAATGAATAATGAATAATGAATAATGAATAATGAATAATGAATAATGAATAATGAATAATGAATAATGAATAATGAATAATGAATAATGAATAATGAATAATGAATAATGAATAATGAATAATGAATAATGAATAATGAATAATGAATAATGAATAATGAATAATGAATAATGAATAATGAATAATGAATAATGAATAATGAATAATGAATAATGAATAATGAATAATGAATAATGAATAATGAATAATGAATAATGAATAATGAATAATGAATAATGAATAATGAATAATGAATAATGAATAATGAATAATGAATAATGAATAATGAATAATGAATAATGAATAATGAATAATGAATAATGAATAATGAATAATGAATAATGAATAATGAATAATGAATAATGAATAATGAATAATGAATAATGAATAATGAATAATGAATAATGAATAATGAATAATGAATAATGAATAATGAATAATGAATAATGAATAATGAATAATGAATAATGAATAATGAATAATGAATAATGAATAATGAATAATGAATAATGAATAATGAATAATGAATAATGAATAATGAATAATGAATAATGAATAATGAATAATGAATAATGAATAATGAATAATGAATAATGAATAATGAATAATGAATAATGAATAATGAATAATGAATAATGAATAATGAATAATGAATAATGAATAATGAATAATGAATAATGAATAATGAATAATGAATAATGAATAATGAATAATGAATAATGAATAATGAATAATGAATAATGAATAATGAATAATGAATAATGAATAATGAATAATGAATAATGAATAATGAATAATGAATAATGAATAATGAATAATGAATAATGAATAATGAATAATGAATAATGAATAATGAATAATGAATAATGAATAATGAATAATGAATAATGAATAATGAATAATGAATAATGAATAATGAATAATGAATAATGAATAATGAATAATGAATAATGAATAATGAATAATGAATAATGAATAATGAATAATGAATAATGAATAATGAATAATGAATAATGAATAATGAATAATGAATAATGAATAATGAATAATGAATAATGAATAATGAATAATGAATAATGAATAATGAATAATGAATAATGAATAATGAATAATGAATAATGAATAATGAATAATGAATAATGAATAATGAATAATGAATAATGAATAATGAATAATGAATAATGAATAATGAATAATGAATAATGAATAATGAATAATGAATAATGAATAATGAATAATGAATAATGAATAATGAATAATGAATAATGAATAATGAATAATGAATAATGAATAATGAATAATGAATAATGAATAATGAATAATGAATAATGAATAATGAATAATGAATAATGAATAATGAATAATGAATAATGAATAATGAATAATGAATAATGAATAATGAATAATGAATAATGAATAATGAATAATGAATAATGAATAATGAATAATGAATAATGAATAATGAATAATGAATAATGAATAATGAATAATGAATAATGAATAATGAATAATGAATAATGAATAATGAATAATGAATAATGAATAATGAATAATGAATAATGAATAATGAATAATGAATAATGAATAATGAATAATGAATAATGAATAATGAATAATGAATAATGAATAATGAATAATGAATAATGAATAATGAATAATGAATAATGAATAATGAATAATGAATAATGAATAATGAATAATGAATAATGAATAATGAATAATGAATAATGAATAATGAATAATGAATAATGAATAATGAATAATGAATAATGAATAATGAATAATGAATAATGAATAATGAATAATGAATAATGAATAATGAATAATGAATAATGAATAATGAATAATGAATAATGAATAATGAATAATGAATAATGAATAATGAATAATGAATAATGAATAATGAATAATGAATAATGAATAATGAATAATGAATAATGAATAATGAATAATGAATAATGAATAATGAATAATGAATAATGAATAATGAATAATGAATAATGAATAATGAATAATGAATAATGAATAATGAATAATGAATAATGAATAATGAATAATGAATAATGAATAATGAATAATGAATAATGAATAATGAATAATGAATAATGAATAATGAATAATGAATAATGAATAATGAATAATGAATAATGAATAATGAATAATGAATAATGAATAATGAATAATGAATAATGAATAATGAATAATGAATAATGAATAATGAATAATGAATAATGAATAATGAATAATGAATAATGAATAATGAATAATGAATAATGAATAATGAATAATGAATAATGAATAATGAATAATGAATAATGAATAATGAATAATGAATAATGAATAATGAATAATGAATAATGAATAATGAATAATGAATAATGAATAATGAATAATGAATAATGAATAATGAATAATGAATAATGAATAATGAATAATGAATAATGAATAATGAATAATGAATAATGAATAATGAATAATGAATAATGAATAATGAATAATGAATAATGAATAATGAATAATGAATAATGAATAATGAATAATGAATAATGAATAATGAATAATGAATAATGAATAATGAATAATGAATAATGAATAATGAATAATGAATAATGAATAATGAATAATGAATAATGAATAATGAATAATGAATAATGAATAATGAATAATGAATAATGAATAATGAATAATGAATAATGAATAATGAATAATGAATAATGAATAATGAATAATGAATAATGAATAATGAATAATGAATAATGAATAATGAATAATGAATAATGAATAATGAATAATGAATAATGAATAATGAATAATGAATAATGAATAATGAATAATGAATAATGAATAATGAATAATGAATAATGAATAATGAATAATGAATAATGAATAATGAATAATGAATAATGAATAATGAATAATGAATAATGAATAATGAATAATGAATAATGAATAATGAATAATGAATAATGAATAATGAATAATGAATAATGAATAATGAATAATGAATAATGAATAATGAATAATGAATAATGAATAATGAATAATGAATAATGAATAATGAATAATGAATAATGAATAATGAATAATGAATAATGAATAATGAATAATGAATAATGAATAATGAATAATGAATAATGAATAATGAATAATGAATAATGAATAATGAATAATGAATAATGAATAATGAATAATGAATAATGAATAATGAATAATGAATAATGAATAATGAATAATGAATAATGAATAATGAATAATGAATAATGAATAATGAATAATGAATAATGAATAATGAATAATGAATAATGAATAATGAATAATGAATAATGAATAATGAATAATGAATAATGAATAATGAATAATGAATAATGAATAATGAATAATGAATAATGAATAATGAATAATGAATAATGAATAATGAATAATGAATAATGAATAATGAATAATGAATAATGAATAATGAATAATGAATAATGAATAATGAATAATGAATAATGAATAATGAATAATGAATAATGAATAATGAATAATGAATAATGAATAATGAATAATGAATAATGAATAATGAATAATGAATAATGAATAATGAATAATGAATAATGAATAATGAATAATGAATAATGAATAATGAATAATGAATAATGAATAATGAATAATGAATAATGAATAATGAATAATGAATAATGAATAATGAATAATGAATAATGAATAATGAATAATGAATAATGAATAATGAATAATGAATAATGAATAATGAATAATGAATAATGAATAATGAATAATGAATAATGAATAATGAATAATGAATAATGAATAATGAATAATGAATAATGAATAATGAATAATGAATAATGAATAATGAATAATGAATAATGAATAATGAATAATGAATAATGAATAATGAATAATGAATAATGAATAATGAATAATGAATAATGAATAATGAATAATGAATAATGAATAATGAATAATGAATAATGAATAATGAATAATGAATAATGAATAATGAATAATGAATAATGAATAATGAATAATGAATAATGAATAATGAATAATGAATAATGAATAATAGAATAATGAATAATGAATAATGAATAATGAATAATGAATAATGAATAATGAATAATGAATAATGAATAATGAATAATGAATAATGAATAATGAATAATGAATAATGAATAATGAATAATGAATAATGAATAATGAATAATGAATAATGAATAATGAATAATGAATAATGAATAATGAATAATGAATAATGAATAATGAATAATGAATAATGAATAATGAATAATGAATAATGAATAATGAATAATGAATAATGAATAATGAATAATGAATAATGAATAATGAATAATGAATAATGAATAATGAATAATGAATAATGAATAATGAATAATGAATAATGAATAATGAATAATGAATAATGAATAATGAATAATGAATAATGAATAATGAATAATGAATAATGAATAATGAATAATGAATAATGAATAATGAATAATGAATAATGAATAATGAATAATGAATAATGAATAATGAATAATGAATAATGAATAATGAATAATGAATAATGAATAATGAATAATGAATAATGAATAATGAATAATGAATAATGAATAATGAATAATGAATAATGAATAATGAATAATGAATAATGAATAATGAATAATGAATAATGAATAATGAATAATGAATAATGAATAATGAATAATGAATAATGAATAATGAATAATGAATAATGAATAATGAATAATGAATAATGAATAATGAATAATGAATAATGAATAATGAATAATGAATAATGAATAATGAATAATGAATAATGAATAATGAATAATGAATAATGAATAATGAATAATGAATAATGAATAATGAATAATGAATAATGAATAATGAATAATGAATAATGAATAATGAATAATGAATAATGAATAATGAATAATGAATAATGAATAATGAATAATGAATAATGAATAATGAATAATGAATAATGAATAATGAATAATGAATAATGAATAATGAATAATGAATAATGAATAATGAATAATGAATAATGAATAATGAATAATGAATAATGAATAATGAATAATGAATAATGAATAATGAATAATGAATAATGAATAATGAATAATGAATAATGAATAATGAATAATGAATAATGAATAATGAATAATGAATAATGAATAATGAATAATGAATAATGAATAATGAATAATGAATAATGAATAATGAATAATGAATAATGAATAATGAATAATGAATAATGAATAATGAATAATGAATAATGAATAATGAATAATGAATAATGAATAATGAATAATGAATAATGAATAATGAATAATGAATAATGAATAATGAATAATGAATAATGAATAATGAATAATGAATAATGAATAATGAATAATGAATAATGAATAATGAATAATGAATAATGAATAATGAATAATGAATAATGAATAATGAATAATGAATAATGAATAATGAATAATGAATAATGAATAATGAATAATGAATAATGAATAATGAATAATGAATAATGAATAATGAATAATGAATAATGAATAATGAATAATGAATAATGAATAATGAATAATGAATAATGAATAATGAATAATGAATAATGAATAATGAATAATGAATAATGAATAATGAATAATGAATAATGAATAATGAATAATGAATAATGAATAATGAATAATGAATAATGAATAATGAATAATGAATAATGAATAATGAATAATGAATAATGAATAATGAATAATGAATAATGAATAATGAATAATGAATAATGAATAATGAATAATGAATAATGAATAATGAATAATGAATAATGAATAATGAATAATGAATAATGAATAATGAATAATGAATAATGAATAATGAATAATGAATAATGAATAATGAATAATGAATAATGAATAATGAATAATGAATAATGAATAATGAATAATGAATAATGAATAATGAATAATGAATAATGAATAATGAATAATGAATAATGAATAATGAATAATGAATAATGAATAATGAATAATGAATAATGAATAATGAATAATGAATAATGAATAATGAATAATGAATAATGAATAATGAATAATGAATAATGAATAATGAATAATGAATAATGAATAATGAATAATGAATAATGAATAATGAATAATGAATAATGAATAATGAATAATGAATAATGAATAATGAATAATGAATAATGAATAATGAATAATGAATAATGAATAATGAATAATGAATAATGAATAATGAATAATGAATAATGAATAATGAATAATGAATAATGAATAATGAATAATGAATAATGAATAATGAATAATGAATAATGAATAATGAATAATGAATAATGAATAATGAATAATGAATAATGAATAATGAATAATGAATAATGAATAATGAATAATGAATAATGAATAATGAATAATGAATAATGAATAATGAATAATGAATAATGAATAATGAATAATGAATAATGAATAATGAATAATGAATAATGAATAATGAATAATGAATAATGAATAATGAATAATGAATAATGAATAATGAATAATGAATAATGAATAATGAATAATGAATAATGAATAATGAATAATGAATAATGAATAATGAATAATGAATAATGAATAATGAATAATGAATAATGAATAATGAATAATGAATAATGAATAATGAATAATGAATAATGAATAATGAATAATGAATAATGAATAATGAATAATGAATAATGAATAATGAATAATGAATAATGAATAATGAATAATGAATAATGAATAATGAATAATGAATAATGAATAATGAATAATGAATAATGAATAATGAATAATGAATAATGAATAATGAATAATGAATAATGAATAATGAATAATGAATAATGAATAATGAATAATGAATAATGAATAATGAATAATGAATAATGAATAATGAATAATGAATAATGAATAATGAATAATGAATAATGAATAATGAATAATGAATAATGAATAATGAATAATGAATAATGAATAATGAATAATGAATAATGAATAATGAATAATGAATAATGAATAATGAATAATGAATAATGAATAATGAATAATGAATAATGAATAATGAATAATGAATAATGAATAATGAATAATGAATAATGAATAATGAATAATGAATAATGAATAATGAATAATGAATAATGAATAATGAATAATGAATAATGAATAATGAATAATGAATAATGAATAATGAATAATGAATAATGAATAATGAATAATGAATAATGAATAATGAATAATGAATAATGAATAATGAATAATGAATAATGAATAATGAATAATGAATAATGAATAATGAATAATGAATAATGAATAATGAATAATGAATAATGAATAATGAATAATGAATAATGAATAATGAATAATGAATAATGAATAATGAATAATGAATAATGAATAATGAATAATGAATAATGAATAATGAATAATGAATAATGAATAATGAATAATGAATAATGAATAATGAATAATGAATAATGAATAATGAATAATGAATAATGAATAATGAATAATGAATAATGAATAATGAATAATGAATAATGAATAATGAATAATGAATAATGAATAATGAATAATGAATAATGAATAATGAATAATGAATAATGAATAATGAATAATGAATAATGAATAATGAATAATGAATAATGAATAATGAATAATGAATAATGAATAATGAATAATGAATAATGAATAATGAATAATGAATAATGAATAATGAATAATGAATAATGAATAATGAATAATGAATAATGAATAATGAATAATGAATAATGAATAATGAATAATGAATAATGAATAATGAATAATGAATAATGAATAATGAATAATGAATAATGAATAATGAATAATGAATAATGAATAATGAATAATGAATAATGAATAATGAATAATGAATAATGAATAATGAATAATGAATAATGAATAATGAATAATGAATAATGAATAATGAATAATGAATAATGAATAATGAATAATGAATAATGAATAATGAATAATGAATAATGAATAATGAATAATGAATAATGAATAATGAATAATGAATAATGAATAATGAATAATGAATAATGAATAATGAATAATGAATAATGAATAATGAATAATGAATAATGAATAATGAATAATGAATAATGAATAATGAATAATGAATAATGAATAATGAATAATGAATAATGAATAATGAATAATGAATAATGAATAATGAATAATGAATAATGAATAATGAATAATGAATAATGAATAATGAATAATGAATAATGAATAATGAATAATGAATAATGAATAATGAATAATGAATAATGAATAATGAATAATGAATAATGAATAATGAATAATGAATAATGAATAATGAATAATGAATAATGAATAATGAATAATGAATAATGAATAATGAATAATGTATTATGAATAATGAATAATGTTGCGTAATTCCAATAAGTGCAATTGTACGTGATTGCCACCAGGGTTTAATCGTAATCTGCAAATGTTCTGTTTTTCATTTGAAAATGAGAATAAAACACATCGTCCTGTATACTTGTGATAATTTTACAAAAATTTTATTTTTGAAATTGTTCTCCTTGAATTTTGGACAATTATTAATGCTATACGACGACGCTTCCTTTTGTTTATAATATTTTTGATCAAAGTGCCGCTTGAGTTTTTTCAATTAACTAATTTGAAAGCGGTTTTAGGAAAATAGCGCATGATTTTTTCTTAATATTCATTTTAAAATATTGAATTTTACTAAAAGTTAATCACACAAAGAACCACAATCTAATACGTGCAAGAAAAAACTTTTGCGCATTCATAAATGTTCTAAAATGTCAGTTATTTTTTGACTTTCTCAAGAGACGTTTATTTAAAATTATAAAGCAATATGTTAAAAACAACAATATTACACCAAAAATATATTTCAGTTACTTAGAGTAATTTATTAATCTTTATTTAATTTATTTACAATATATTGTGTTTTATTTTAAAGAACTCGTTTCTATCGCTTACAAATTTTGCTTCTTTTCTCCACGATGGTTGAATAGATAAGGATGGAATGAAGTTGGCTGCATTACAATCAACTATTTCGAAGTTGTCAGACTGAATCGTTACAATTTAGGCCGACCTGACCGTACAATCGACCTCGATTGCAGCAATGATTACCTCATTCCATCCCTTCCTCATCCAGCCATTCACAATCTTCAAACTCATCTTCCAAGAACTCGTAATCTACACACCCATCAGTGTTGCCTTCAGAGCCCAGTGAATCATCACTAATATACACCTGGGGTTCCAGCCATTTTTTCAATCGAGTTGAGTCAATTACCTGAGTTACCTGACAATTTTCCGTATCGGTTATCTCATAACGATCGTTGCCCACATACTTCTGAATGACATACGGTCCACGGTACTTTGGAATAAACTTTTTATTAGTACCAATGTTGGTGTCAACATTCTTCATGATCACTAGGTCACCTACATTAAAAGTTCGGGGAGCATCATGATTCCCATCGAAGTATTTCTCATTATACTCCTGAGATTTCCGAATTGCCCTTGATGCCGATGCCCTGACCATATCCAGGTTAACCCTCTCCCGTTTAAATTTTGCCCGTAAATGTTCAGTCAGCTCATCTAAAATCTCACCGCGTTGTTCGGTTTCAAGCAACATCACGCTCGGCGTCTGTCCAGTCGCACCATGTAAGGTATTATTGACAGAAAATTCGACCCTTGATAGCTTTCCGACCGAATCAGCATGGCTAATGTGCTCCGTCAATTTAGCCAACATCGCCATCAAAACCCGATTCACCCGTTCCACCTGTCCGTTCGACTGCGGCGACGCGACCGAGACCTTTGTGTGAACGATATTGCGCTCCGATACAAAATTCGAAAACTCATTAGAGGTAAAACACGACTCCTTATCACTTATGATGCGTCTCCGTCTACTGTAGTTCCCAAAATATTTCGTCAAGGCACAACATGCCTCCCCTCCCCGGGGAATTCACAGCGTATAATTTGACAAATTTCGTAAAAGAATCTACCACCACTATTACGTGCCTTCGCTTCGAGTTTATGGCAGGCAACGGGCCAAAATGATCAATATGCAGGTTATCAAATGAAATTGGCCTCTTCTCTAGACTGTATAATTTCCTCCCCCCTTTACGACTCGGATTGGAGTAGTAAATGCACTTCAAACAGTTCCGGGTAAACCTATTAAGCTTCTCCCTCATTTTAGGAAACCAATAATGCTTCTTGAGTTGATTGAGACACTGTTCTATACCGACGTGGCCATATTTCTCATGCGTCAGCCTCATAAAGTTGTCCTCCATTTCCCTAGGCACGTACAACTGACTCCGCCCCTGTGCATCCTGCCGAAACACCAACTCGTTGTCCAAATAATAACCTTCCAGCTCCCCTTTCTCCAGTTCGTCCCGAATCTTCCGGATATCCCCGTCCCTAGTTTGAACTATCTGAATATTGAAGTAAACGTCAGTCTCATCCATAATGACCGCAATAGGGGTACAGCTCAATGCATCTACATGAGCCATCATCTCACCCTTTCGGTGACGTATCTCATAATCGTAATTTTCAAGCCCTAAAGCCCATCGCGCAATGCGTGGATTAATAACCTTCTTCCCCAAAGTGAGTGCCAATGAATTGCAATCGGTAACAATCGTGTATTTAATACCCTCTAAAAACATTCTGAACCTTTTCAATGCATACACAATGGTCAAAGTTTCCAGTTCGAAACTGTGGTATCTTGACTCAGGCTCAGAAGCAGACTTCGAGTAATAGGCGATAGGATGAAATTTACCATCCTCCTGTCTCTGCAGCAGCACTGAACCAAACCCTTGTGAACTGGCGTCCGTATGCAATTCCGTCTCTCGGACAGGATCGTATACTGATAACACTGGTGCATTGACCAACTTATCCCTCAAAAAGCAGAATGCCTCGGAGCAAGAATCCGTCCATTCGAACACACTGTCCCTCCTGGTAAGGTCAGTAAGAGGCTTGGCCACTCTTAAAAAATTTGGTACGAAACGTCGAAAATATGAAAACAGTCCCAAACACCGCTTGTACCTCCTTAGCAATCGTGGGAATAGGATATTCCCGAATTGTCCTTATGTGGTGGCCATTCGGCCGAATACCTATGTCATTCATACAATATCCAAAATAATCAAGTTCACCATACCCAAATTTGCATTTGCCTAGATTCAACTTAAGGCCATAATCCCTCAGTAAGAGTAAACCCCTACGCAAGACCTCAACATGCCCATCAATAGTCCTAGTCGCTATGATAATATCATCGATATATACTACAATTTTTCCCGCTTCAGTCAGTTCCCTCAATACCAGGTTCATAAATCGCTGAAATACCGCAGGAGCATTCTTCAATCCGAATGTCATATAACAATACTCATACTGTCGGAACGGCGCACACAGTGGCCGTGTAGTGTATTTAATGGCTATAAATCAAGGAGGTTGCGGAGCTTCATGAAATTTTGCACGCATTTTTTTTTTAAATTTTTTAAGAATTTTAATTTTTTTTTTTACAAAAATACGCCCACTTTTACGCCCACCTCCCATACAACTTAAATAGAAAATGTGGCATAACTTCCATAATTTTAAATATATCAACTCAATTTTCATAAAACATTGATATTTTAATTGTAGAATGTGCTCCTGAAAATATGAACTTAATCCGCCCATTTTTACGCCCACCTCCCATACAAATTTGTAACTAGAATGTTTATTTTTCAGAAAAATGCATATAACATCTATTAAATGCTGTTTTGAAAATATGAAGAAAATCCGCCCACTGTAACACCCACCCCACCAACTCCAATGCAAAAATTTTTACATTTTCACTCTATTTCATTTATTTACAACTTTTTCACATCTTCGTGATAATCTAATTTTTTAAGCTTCAATTTTGTTCTAAATGAATTGGTGTATTGTCAATGAAGCATCAACAATGAGACTAAGTGCTTTTTCAGGGCTAAAACATTTTTGGACTTCATTTTTGTTTTCAATTTTTTTGGCAGCAGATAATATGATTGCTTCAGAGTTGTCTTCACAAAATGAAGTCAGCTTTTTCCTTTTCGTTCTGGCATTGCTCTCCTCAAAGGTTTTCAATGGACGTCCACGTTTACCAGGAGTAGACTGGGTTTGCTCTTCTTCATCCACTGTATCATCCACTACTTCATCAGTTAACGTATAAGAATGTGTTAGCCATTCTTCATCGTCATTAAAAAATCTTTGAAAAATTGAGACATAAATGTTTGTTTCAAAAACCGTCTAAACTTTTCTTGATAATTCACGAAAACTACACCAATTATAAGATCAATATCTTTTTTACATTTAAAAACAATTTCCGAAAGCGTGCTGAAAGATATTTTTGACTTTTCCATTGTTTTTAATAAATTTGCTTTAATTGCTTAATAAACACTCACTTATCACTTTACCACTCTCAAATATAATGTAAAGAAAGTTTAGTTGTTGAGAAATTATATTGCATAAACAATAATTTATATTAATTTTTGTTAGTAAATTTATATGCATATTTGTTTTTAAATGCAAGCAGTGATAACGGAGTTAATTTTTAAGAGAAAAATGCGCTCTTATCAAATAGATCAATGTTAAATTATTGATAATATATGTAAAGCTCTTCATTTAATGTGGAGTAAGTCCACATTTAGATTTTTTGTTGTTTAGTCTACGTAAACAATGTACCGTTATTACTTTGATAGAAATTATTATTATATTAGAGTAACGAAGTGCAGAGGGCAATGACTTATTGTTTGTTAGCATCATTTAGAGAGTTTAAAACAAACGTTTTGTTGTTATTATAACCGTACACATTATTTTTGATTTAATGTTGTTTATAATATTTATGTGAGCGAGATTAAAAAATATACAATAGTAGTTTATTATGCCACAAATTTTGAATTGATTTTTATTTTTGATCTAAATATATAAAAATAAAAAATATCTCTTATTTTTTGATTTTTTTGATAAAAATCATAAGAGTTACAGTCCCTGATATACATATATACATTTTCACATTAATCTAACGATATGACAAAGAATAAATACATAATTACAGTAATAGACATGCACACATGCAAAACAACAACGAGTAGCAAAGAAAGAAAGAATGCGCAGTTGTTTTTGCACGCGAAAAATAACGCATAACGCATATTTTTTACTGTAATTTTATGGTTTTTTATTGTTTTATCGGCGGCGGGCAAATTGGGGCAGGTATTTTTTTTTAATCTGTTAGCTGAGACTCTCAGCTTTAATTTGGTATAGGACTCCATGTGTCGCACAGCTTCGCACACAATTAAAAGTCTAACGGAAAATCATAAATGTTTATTTTTTTGGCTCAAAATATATTGTCAAAGGAAATTATTTTTTTTCAATTTTTTAAAATTTTTTTTTTAATTTACATAATGCTTAATGTCTATTTTAAGTGAAAAAATACTTATAAGGTACATTCGGTGTATAGTTTATAAGTAACAAGCTTTTGAATATGACATAGAAAACTATCACATTTGAGACTTGTTCACATACTTCAACTTTGCGCTGCTCGGAACAGAAAACCAATAGAGATATTTGCATGCAATTTTCCACACATGACCTTTAGATAGTTTTTAACCATCTGTGCAAAAATCATCAAAATCGGAGAGCAGGTATAAATTGATTTATTGCCGCAGGGGACACAGTGTGCGGCGTAACAAAGGCCGTATACTGTATCGATTCATCGTGCACCCTAACCTGGTGAAAACCATCCCTTAGGTCCAACGTACTAAAATACCGCTTATTTCCCAAATATTCCAGACAATCCTCGATTACAGGTAATGGAAAATTATCCCTCAGGGTAATCTTGTTCTACGCCCGGTAATCAACACACATTCGTATGGCCCCATTTCGCTTCCGAACCAACCATCAAGGGTCTCCCTAACCTCCATGCGCTCCCGATACGACAATCGTCGAGGGGCACAGAACACCGGTGTGTCATCAGTCAGTCGCATACTCATCGAGTAATCCGCCTCCGCCCGCCTACTAACCAACTCATCTAGGTAACATTTCGATATAGTCCTCCGGATAAGATCCGCAGCATCATGACCCAGACAAGGGTCTGCATCAATCACACCCTCGGAATCGGACTCAAAAGTACCCATAGGCATCACCAGCCCACCGAACTCTCGACTCTTATTTCCCAATTCAGGAACTATATTGCTTGACCCACTTTGTACGTCATCAGAAGCCGTGGCACCGACGTCATTTGCATTCTCTAAATTAATTTCCAAGCCATCCCTAACATCTATCATCATCTATCATCTGATAGGGAGGAACCCTAGCCACATTGCCTTTAATATTAGAAGGCAAATTTATAATTTCATGTTTATTACCTATGACTGGATTTTCCACTCTGTCCTTCCTAGGGCATCTGAAAGTCGGTTTATTTAATTCATTTTTATTTTCACTTAAATTTAAGAGTTTTCTTGTCATACACTATTCTTATACAACAAAGTCGAATATTAAATTTAATTAGCAAGTCCCGGCCAGCTAAAAGTGGTACGACCGCTTCTTCATCCGGTAGTACTAATAAATTATGTATTACCTCTCGATTATTAAATCTAATTTTACACCTTACAGAACCATAGCAACTTATTTTATTTTTACCGACTCCACGAAATGATGAAACGGTTTTCTCACTATTGATGGCAAAAGGTATCAAAGATTTCCGTATGCAACTAATCGGGCTACCGGTATCAAAAAGAGATATACTCGACTTTAGTTCAGTGCATTTATCTCTAATAATAAAAGCAAAGCTTACCTTTTGATGGGAATCTATAGGTACCGCCCCGCCCCCGTCATCCTCAGCAATGGCCGCCGCAATACGGTTCCTCTTCGGGCAACTTTGACGATAATGGCCCACTTCACTGCAGTTGAAGCATGAATTCGGTGGCCGGATAGGCTTGGGATACTTACTCCGATAATGCCCAAACTGTGAGCAGTTGTAGCATCTTACGATATCTTCAGCCGTGTTATTGCTCTATGTGGTATTACCAGCTTTTGTCTTCAGATTTAATTTTGGAATGACACCTGCTTTCCGCACCATCGCGGCAGCATCCTGACATCGTTGTTCAAAGCGATCCACGCGGCGAATCAATTCGTCCATGGAGTTGGCACCATATAATATAGTGGTATGGGCCCCAAGTTCTGGAATACCATCAATGATTATGTCCACTAGTTCTTGCTCTACAATGGTTGACTTATTTGCAATCGTCTGCATAGCTATTACGTAGCTTAAACATGACTCATTTGGTGACAGCTTTCGTGTTTGCAATTGGCGATAGACTTCTTGTCTGGTTATCGTTATTTTGAACAGTCTGAGCAAGTCGGCCTTCATCACAGAATACTCCATCGACCCCAAATTAAATACGTGATTTTTTGCCGTGCCAGTGAGCCGCCGGCGTAAACCGAGACACCGTTCTTTGTCCGTATAGCTACGCATATTTGTGTAGTCTTCAAATTGGACAAACCATTTGACAATGTCGTAATGGTCATCACCATTGAATGGTGGCATTACCGCATCTATTTCACTCAAATCGATATGACGCCGCTGCCCAACCCCAGAATTTTCCTCCAGAGCACGAATCTCTTGTTGTGTGCGAAGTATTTTCAAACGCAATTGTAGCTCCCTTAACTCTGCTTCCATTGGGTAATACCATTGGTATTAATATCTGCTGCAGCCAAGTCTGGGAAAGCGTTTCTCTATTGGAACAGGTCCGACACGACGGCATTAACGACTGGGTCAGTATACGACATTGTGGTTATGGTTGATCTCGCCAACACCTCATTTGTTACGGCAGGGATAAAATTTAATGGCTCTACACTGGCAGCATTTGGACACATTTCAGCAGAATCGACTTCATTTCAATTGCTTGACTTCATAGCATCGGACAAATCTGTTACAACCTGTTCCATGGCAGCAGTTATGTGTTGGTTAGACAACATGGCGGCAGTTGTAGCCGACACAGCCGGCATCGTAGCATCAGTTCTCGCGTCAGTTGATAGCATCAAGGCCGCAGCCGCCGTGGCGGAATCTGAATTGCCATCAGAGACTTTCTTTGAAGCCGGTTTCATTCTAATAGAAACCCCCGACAGTGGCCTAGTTATTTCAGACACGCTCGTGCCCAATTGTTCGCGAAGCGTTCGCAATTGGACAATGGTAGCCGATGATGGAAAAGCAACACCTTCTCTGACGAGAATATCCACAATTTCTTGCCGCGTCAAACGATCCATTTGCTTCTGTGCAAATCTTAGCAATCAATCTCTAATTAAAAGTTTCCTTTATACGGTGAGTGCACCCTACACCTGAATTTTATTAAACTTTTTTAATTTATTTATAATATATTGTGTTTTATTTTAAAGAACACGTTTCTATCGCTTACAAATTTTGCAACTTTTCTCCACTATGGTTGAATAGATAAGGATGGAATGAAGTTGGCTGCATTACAATCAACTATTTCGAAGGTGCCAGACTGAATCGTTACAGTAACATAAATATTTTTAAATCACATTTAAATTAATTCTATTTTACATTAAACACAAAATACAAAAAATTAAACATTTAACATAAAATTTTTTAATAAACACGGCCCAAAATATAATATCACAGTAAATTTCATCGAGTGGCAATGCTGTAGCTAGAGCTGGGGCCAAATCACCGCATTCGATATCGAGTAAAATCAATCGAAATTCCATATTTTGGTTTAATATTTGAAGAAGACGGACAAACGCTCGACAGCCATTCGCTTATCTTCTTAACCAGGGGCCATAATTCTTCAACTGTGAGAAAGAAAAATTATTCTTAATATTTTATTTTGGGAAATAAAAAAATGATTTCGATCGAAAAATTTCGATAATGAATGCGGTGATTTGGCCCCTGATCTTATTCGTATCTTCCTTCAAATTCATAGTTGTGTTTATGTTTTTCTGTATTCTTAGACTTTCCACTGTGTACCTCTTTCTCTCATTGTTTACTTTATCTAGTATCTCAATATTGTCAAAATTAGCTGTGTGTTTAGTTGTTTTTATGTGCATAGCTAACGCACTTGTCTCTCTCCCCTTAATAATGTCATTTTGATGCTCATTCATTCTCGTTTCCACACTTCGTTTAGTTGTTCCAATGTATATCAAATTGCAGCATTCTTCTTCATTCCCCCCGCAACTTACTTTATAAACAACATTGTTTTGTTGTTGTTTAGGAATTGGGGTTTTTATTTTGGAGAATAATTGGTATATTGCTGTATTTGGTGTGTAGGCAAAATTGATTTTTCTGTATCTATTGTGTTCTTTATGCTATTATATTCTGTTAAGCCGGGTAAAAAGTGTACACTGTAAGAAATCTTTTTTCTTTTTCCATATTATCTGTGTTGGAGATTTTGATGCTATTAGAAATTTTGATGTTGGTTGCATTTACAAGTGAATTAATTAATTTAATTGGGAAACTATTGTCCTTAAGAATGTTTGAGATTATTTTAATATTTTTGTTATGAAATTTTGAATCGCTGATTTTTAGAACTCTCAATATAAAATTCTTTATCGTGTTTATAATTTGGCTTTTTGGTTGTATTGAATGGTAGTTCATAATTCTACCAGAAGATGTCGCTTTTGCATACCAATCAAATGTTATATAATCATCTTCCCGCTTTAGTTTTGTGTCTAGGTATGCAATTTATTTTCCTTTTTCGATTTCGATCGTGAATTTTAATTTCGGATGCTGAGAATTCAGGATTTTTTAGATTGTATCCTTATCTTCTTTGTTTATAATGGCTAATATGTCGTATACATACTTTGATATGTATTTAAATTCGATATATTAAAAATCCTGCAATTTTGCCTGAACGACAACAACTATTTTAACTTTGATAACAAAATCTATTATCAAGTCTATGGAATGCCGTTGGGTAATTATCTCCCACAATAGCTGACACAGTTTTAGATAATCTCTTTGACGACACAATTCTCGAACTAAGAGATTATAATATCGAATTTAAATACATATCAAAATATGTAGACTACATATTAGCCATTATAAACAAAGAAGATAAGGATACCATCTTAAAAACCCTGAATCTCAGCATCCGAAAATAAAATTCAGGATGGAAATCGAAAAAGGAAAAGAAATTGCATACCTAGACACAAAACTAAAGCGGGAAGATGATTATATAACATTTGATTGGTATGAAAAAGCGACATCTTCTGGTGGAATTATGAACTACCATTCAACACAACCAAAAATCTTAATTATAAACACGGCAAAAAATTTTATATTTAGAGTTCTAAAAATCAGCGATTCAAAATTTTATAAAAAAAATATTAAATTAATCTCAAACATTCTTAAGGACAATAGTTTCCCAATTAAATTAAATAATTCACATGTTAATGCAACCAACATCAAAATTTCTAATAGCATCAAAATCTCCAACACAGATAATATGGAAAAAGAAAAAAGATTTATTACAGTGTACACTATGTACCCGGCTTAACAGACTATAATAGCATGAAGAACACAATAGATAGAGAAAAAATCAGTTTTGCCTACACACCAAATACAACAATAAACCAATTATTCTCCAAAATAAAAACCCCAATTCCTAAACAACAACAAAACAATGTTGTTTATAAAGTAAGTTGCGGGGGGAATGAAGAAGAATTCTGCAATTTGATATACATTGGAACAACTAAACGAAGTATGGAAACGAAAATGAATGAGCATCAAAATGACATTATTAAGGGCAGAGAGACAAGTGCATTAGCTATGCACATAAAAACAACTAAACACACAGCTAATTTTGACAATATTGAGATTCTAGATAAAGTAAACAATGAGAGAAAGAGGTACACAGTGGAAAGTCTAAGAATACAGAAACACATAAACACAACTATGAATTTGAAGGAAGATGCGAATAGGATCAGCTCTAGGTACAGCGTTGCTATTCGATGAATTTTACTGTAATATTATATTTTGGGCAGTGTTTATTAAAAAATTTTACGTTAAATGTTTAATGTTTTGTATTTTGTGTTTAATGTAAAATAGAATTAATTTAAATGTGATTTAAAAATATTTGTGTTACTGTAAGTAAGTGGAATATGTTTTTGGTGTAATATTATTGTTTTTAACATATTGTTTTATAATTTTAAATAGACGTCTCTTGAGAAAGTCAACAGATAATTGATGAAACGTCGAGAAAAACTTGTAAAATAAATGCATTTTTATTTACATTAAAGAAAACATAGGTCTGACTAGCTTAAAAAAAAACACAACAGAGATTAAAAACCTGACCAAAATTTAACTAAATTCTAAAATGTCATTTCATTATTTGACAAAGCAGTAATGCCATAAAACATTGCTTTGTCTTGTAAATAATTTTCTTTGCAGTGTTGCATTGCAAACTGCGTTTATGAAATCAGCCTCTTAAACTAAAGTTGTGAACCGTTTACAATATGATTAATGGAGCCGATAAAAAAAGGAAAAAGATAACTATAACTATCCATATTCCGATCAAGGTCACAAACGCGAAGGCATTAAATTATCTAAGGATCAAGATTTTAATGAAAATCGCAGCACTAGCGCATGTAAAGGGTCCGCCATCTAACGTTTTTTTTTTTTCAACCAGTGCTTATTTCGTGAATGTTAACACTAAGCTCATGTCTGATTTGACAGATAATTAGATTTATCCTTCCGCTGAACGAATATGGTTGTGCATACGCTTCAACAACGCTGGGAAATATTGCGACATTACTTTGAAAATCATGGTAATGTTGCAGAATGTGTGCGAAAATTGCGTACAGATTTTGGAGAAGCACCGTCAGCTCCGTATGTTCGTTATCTTGTGAGAAAAGTGAAAGAAACTGGATCCTCATCGATAAACCAAAGCGTGAAAAGCCAAAAACAGTGCGTACACCCGACAATATTGCTGCTGTGGCAGAAAGTGTGAGTGAAGCGCCATCAACATCAATTCACCGTCGTTCTCAAGAATTGAACATTTCGGAGGCATCATTGAGAAGAATTTTGCATAAAGACCTTGGTATGACGCCATACAAAGTCCAATTGGTTCAGGAGTTGAAGCCAACTGACCATCCAATGCGTTCTCGCTTCGCTAAGTGGTTTTGATATGAGACCTTTAGGAATCACAAGTGAAACTCACAAGTCGGTAAGAAAAACAAACTTTTCTAAGAAAAACCAAATTCCCTGCCACGTTAAATGTTACAATTTTATGACCCTGCCCTCAAAAATAAATCTGTTCCAAAAATGTAAAATTCCTATAAAATTCCTAAAGGAAGGGTTTCCGGAAGAGGTCTATAAGTTCATACGTAATGATAAGAAATATAAAACTTATATATTTTTTGTAAGCTTTTGTATAATTTCAATTTAATAAAAAATCAAAACTCTGGATTCCATCTCACTCCTTAGTCTCTTTCTAGCTCTACACTTTGTCTCTAAAATTTTTTTTATACCTTCCAAATAAGAGCAATTCTGAAGGTCCTCAAGCTATTTCAGTAAGCGATAGCAGCGAAACTAAGCAATCCACTTTTTTACCATTAAATTGATGGTGCTTACTTGATTTGACAGTTGGGTTTTCTCGTAATAAGTAATGAGAAATTCACTTTTTTCCATTTTTGCATAACACAAACTTAATGACGGTGCTAACTCAAAATTTCATAGTAGTCTAGTAACGATAGTAATTGCCGGGAGCACTGCTGATTTTTAGTTAAGTGATCCCCCTCGTATCATGGACTTTCAAAACCCTAAAGTTGCAAAATTGCGTTGGTGCCAATCAAAAAGATTAAGATGTCGATCTGCACATACTACTTGATTGATAAGTACGAAGAGATTTTTGATCATTTTAAATCGCTGGATGCATCTCCAAATGGATCTTCTCCAAAACGCAAGCGATCATCTAAACGTCTTGCTGCAATATCGGATAATCAATTAAATTCTAATGAAAAATCAAATAATCCTACTGATTCAACTATTCTATTACCTCAAGATTCGTCAACAAATAATATGAATTCTAATCCAGCGTCTCCAATTATTCGAATTATTCAGCCAAATACAATAATACAAAATTTAAATCAGAATTCTATTGATCTCATTAATAATAATAATAAATATTTAAAACCTCAAGATAATGTTAATTCGCATTTAATATCAACTTTAACTACTTCAGCTACGACAACTCAAAAACCCAAGAAAAACCAATATTTGTGGCTCGTTTATCATCTGATACTTCTATTAAAGACGTTTCCAATTATATGATATCCAAACTCGGCCAAGACCATCAATTAAATGTTTTTAAATTCAATTATGCTGATGAAAGAAGCAAAGTGTCTTTTAAAATTATAGTTTCTTATGAATTATTTGATACCGTTGTTGATCCACACTTTTGGCCACCAAATGTTATTACTCGTGAGTATATACACAAGGATAAGCCGAAAAATGATATTGCCTATTTACCCAAATCAACTGCTCCTGTTCCAAAAAACTAATTAATTCTGCTGTCGATACTATCACTACTATTTATCAAAATGTTAGAGGCCTTAACACTAAGCTACCATTCCTTTTTGCTGACAGTTTTGGTTTTGATAATCATATAATTATTCTGACTGAAACCTGGCTCCATAATGGTATCCACAATTCTGAAATTTTATGTCCTAAGTATCAACTTTTTAGACGTGACAGAAATGATGGAAATCGTAAAGGTGGTGGAGTTTTAATTGCCGTGATGAACACTATTTCAGCTGAAGAAATATTCTTAAATGATCTTCCTAACATTGAAATTATCTGTGTGTTGTTAAAATTACATAATAATAAAATGTTGTATATCATTTGTTCTTATATTCCTCCAAAGTCTTCCATCGAAATCTATGATGAACATAAAAAATCTATATATTTAATTTTGAAAAAATTAAAACCAACCGATTCGGTCATGTTAATTGGTGACTTCAATATTCCATCAATATCTTGGCAGTCTGAACCCGATTGTAAGCATTTAGTGCCAGTATCAGCTGAATCAAATGTCGATTTTATAAATGGACTATCTTCAAATTGTCTTTTTCAAATAAATAACGTCGTTAATGCTTTTGGTAAGTCATTGGATTTAGTTTTTGTGAACGAACCGACCGACTATTGCATATCAGAAACATTTCCTATCTCAAAACCCAGAAGATCGTTATCATCGAACTCTAATTTTGACATTCCAAATACAGCCTTAAGTAAAAGTCGCATTCATGATAAAATATTTTGTTTTTCAAGAACAAATTATGATGTTCTTTCCTCTGCTTTATCACAAATAAACTGGAATGTTGTTTTCGCTCGTCACAATGATGACTTAGACATGATGCTAACATCATTCTATCAGTTGCTAGAAGAGTGTTTTTTAAAATCGGTACCTAAATTGTATCCACCGAAATCTACTGGCCCTCCATGGAGTACGAAATTTCTCTCAGGTCTTAAAAACAGGAAAAACCAAATATTCAAGAGATATAAAGAACGTGGATCATCTGTAAATTACATGAACTATTCTATTGCTAGATCGGAATACAATTTGGCAAATCGTTCTGCTTACAATAATTATGTGATTAAAATTAAAAACAATTTAAAAAACGATCCTAAATCATTTTATAAATTTGTAAATTCTAAAAAGAGATCACTTGATTTTCCAACAAAAATGAAACTAAATAATATAGAAACCTCTGACGATATTTCAATATGCCACATGTTTGCTGACTTTTTTACTTCAACATACTCCTCAACAGTTTTTGACAATACTTCTGAGTATCCATACTTGATTCCCGATGCATCTTTTATAAATATTCAATTTATTCAAGAACAAGCTGTTTTAAATAATTTGATGAAACTAAATTTTTCATATGCTCCTGGTCCTGATGGTGTTCCAAATTGTGTTTTGAAGCGATGAGCTAACCTGCTGTATATTCCCCTAACGTTTCTATATAATAAATCACTTAAATTGGCATATTTCCCAAATTATTGGAAAAAATCCTTTATAATTCCATTATTTAAAGCTGGTAGTAAATCTGTGATTTCAAATTATAGAGGGATTGCAAAACTAAGCTCTATTCCAAAACTATTTGAAAAACTCATAACTGATGCTTTGTCTCACTAAGTATCTACAATCCTAGCTCCTGAACAACATGGTTTTCGTAAATCCCGCTCAACTGTTACCAATCTTCTTGAACTTACAACGATTGTTAATGAAGATTTTTTAAACAAAATGCAAACTGATGCTATTTATACGGATTGTAGTAAACCATTCGACAGGGTTAACCATGATCTCTTATTGTTTAAGCTTGATCGTATGGGTTTTAGTAATATGCTATTGAAATGGATATATTCCTATTTAACTGGCCGAAAACAGTGTATAAAATTTCGTAATCTTCAGTCAAAATCGATTAATGTTTTATCTGGTGTGCCTCAAGGAAGTCATTTGGGTCCACTCTTATTTACACTATTTATTAATGATCTGCCTTCAGCTATTAAGTTCTGTAAATTCCTGATGTATGCAGATGACGTTGAAATACTTTATTCATCCAACAATAATGAGAAACAATCACGTTTACAGCTGGATATTAATAATTTCACAGCATGGTGTAATATAAACTTAATGGACCTTAATGTAAAAAAATGTAAATATATGGTGTTTTCAAGATCTTTTCCTATTAATGGCCAGTTTTTGATGAACAACGATCGATTGGAAATGATGGAAACATTTAATGATCTCGGGGTTTTATTGGACAAGCGCCTGGATTTTCGTAAACATATATCACTCACAATTAACAAGGCATTTGGTGTGCTTGGTTTTATCAAGCGTTGGGCGAAAGAGTTTTCTGATCCTTACACAACAAAGAAATTTTTTACTACACTAGTAAGACCAATTTTGGAATATGGTTCTGTAGTTTGGGCTCCTTTTTACATCATTCATTCAAATTCAATTGAGTCTGTTCAAAAACAATTTCTAATATTTTGCCTTCGTGGACTTGGATGGGATCCAAATATACAATTACCTTCTTATAGAAGCCGTCTCGCTGTTATTAAGCTTCATACGCTTAAAAGCCGAAGAAGTATGCTTAATATAACTTTTTTGTTCAACTTGATAAATGGAAATATATATTCCGAATTTCTCCTTAGCAGAATCAATATTAATACCTCACAGCGCTGTTCACGGTATTTTCAGTTCCTAATTGTAAAGTACTATCGTACAAATTATGCCAACTCTGATCCTTTTCGTTGGCTGTGTATAGAATTTAATCGACTGTATAACATTATTGATTTTCAGAAAAGTTTAGATTTGATTAAAAGGGATATAATACTTTATCTAAATAATGTGTGATAAATATTTAGCTAGCCATTTTCAATTATAAATTGTGTTTAAACATAATATAATATAATACTTTATCTAAATAATATGTAATAAGTATTTAGCTTGCATTTTTTAATTTTAAATTGTTTTTAAACATGTTTGATCGAATTTATATATGTATGTTTACAAATGTTATGTATGTTACTTTTATAGTCTGTAAGGAAAAATTTCCATAGACTAATAAATAAATAAATAAAAATGTCCGAAATGTGGGTTGCTTAAAGCTAAAATATCAGTTGATAATTGTAGATTCTGTTTAAGAAATAAACAACTAAAATTCAAAAAATAACAAATAAAATTCAGAAAATTTTATTTTTATAATTTCGAAAATTCCACTAAAAATTCAGAAATGGAATTTTACTTAATCTGTACAGCTACAGGTAGGAATTGGGATAACATTTGTCTAAATTTTGGTTCATAAGCTTTGATCGCGTCAAAGTGGGAATTGGTGCATGCTTAGTTCTAGACCGCATAAAAATACTGCCTATAAGTTTGACGTCATCTGTTATTTCCATAAATTTCCATATCCTGTGTTTCTATTATCATTTTTAATCTGTCCCTATATGAAGTAGCCTTCTGATATTAATTTATATCTGTCTAAAGAACGACAATTACACATAGAAAAAAATCCGCGAACCGAATTGATCAAAAGTTTAACAAGTGAATTTTCGATTGTATCAACAGAAATTTTAAAGCAACTAACTATTTTCTATTGTGTTAAAATATTTACTGTTAGGTTAATAACTTCATCGCAATACGGTTGGCAATAAATTTGGTAGCCACAACGAATCTGTTTGCTGTAAGTATTTATATTAAATAAAAAAAATGGTTTGAACATACTTCTAGCACCATAGTAAATACGGACCGAGCCCCGGCATTATAATTACATCGAGTGTGAACTTAAATATTTCTCCAGGCAAGAACTACAACAATATCGTGCTTAACTATAGTTAATGACTATTTAATATTTCTATGAACCCCGTTTGGTTATGATCTGACTATATTCAGATCCTACAACTTTAGTATAGAGCATAGTAAATGCAGCCTAGACCGACTATTAATTTTCTTAATTATTTGTAATTGTCAAATGATGAATGTTAACATCAATGACCAGCTATTTTTTTTATTTTTTTAATGCTGAAATACATTTAAATTTAATTTAGTTGATTAAAAGTCTGAACAGTGCTTACCGTTAGTTTCGGCTTTGAAGGTTGTGAATTACCATCTTGTAACTGTTTGACATCCTTGGTACGTATTAGCTTTGGTATTAATGTGGCACTATTCACTCCAGGTGGCAAGGGAATTTTGAATTTAACCTGAAAATGTCAATGTTAAGAATTTAGTACGTAGAAAAATAAAATAATTTAAAAATATCTGCAGCAAAGTTGACATGTACATTAGGGCTAGTCACTTTTTTGACTTTTGTCGAATATCGAATTGCTCTCGCAAAATGGTGTAGGGCATGGAAAACCATGAAGAACTGCATGTTTATTTTTTTGAAATGGTAAAAAACCTTCCCCGTAAATCACAAAAAATTGGAAATAAAAAAATTGGTTCCGAGCAAAAGTAAATGCATTTTACAGGGAAGGTTTTATCACTATTTCCAAAAACTAAACATGCAGTTCTTCATAGTCTTCCATGCCCTACCTCATACTGCGAGAGCATTCTTCGCAAAAGAGCGACTAACCCTAATGTACATAATATTTTTATTTAAAAAAATTTAAATATATATGTAATATGGAAAATATGGGGAAAACACACACAGAAAAAATGAATTGCTCAAAGATCGGTTACCACTACCAAAAATTAATTAAGGTATCAAAAATTGTTATTATTCTTAAGTATTTTAGAATGGAATAGATAAACAAAATTCATATAAAACTAGAGGACCCTACTGCTCCGCAGCATTATATTATATTAATTTTTAAAATATAATACCAAAATTTGCCAAGAGAAGTTAACGTACAGTAATGCCAAAATATGCCAAGAGAATTTAACGTACAGTAAAAGTAAAGTTGATTATCCACGCATAACTTTCCTCAAACCCAACGAATTTGCCAAGAGAAGTTAACGTACAGTAATGCCAAAATATGCCAAGATAAGTTAACGTACAGTAAAAGTAAAGTTGATTCTCCAAGCATAACTTTCCTCAAACCCAACGAATTTAAGCAGTTAATAGCTCAAAAGAAGGAGCTTGATCCACTGAGTGTTCTTAGACCTATGTCAATAGCCTACGTTAATTATAACTCTAGTTATAGAGGTTTGAGAGAAGAAAAATATTGAAAAAAATCTTGAATGCAAAGTTTATTCTTAAATTCTTTTAATATATAAGAAGATAAAAGTTTCTACAAAACCAAAATAAGTTTAGTTTACCAGTCGAAGTTTTTATAAAATTTATTAATATAATTCTATAAATACAACTGAATCCAGAACATTCTATTCTAATGACATATTTTTGACAAAAAAAAATGTGTAAATAGATATTGCAATAAATTGTTGGTTAATATGACTAATATTAATTTATATTTAGGATTATTATTTGGTTTTAACGAAAGAAAAAAAAATTTTTTCCTGTGTTTTTATTTTTAACCTAAAAGAAATTGCGTAAATCAAAATCTTTTGTTAATACCAAAAATATGTGTAAAAAATATTCGAATTTTATGAAAAATAAATGTAAATAAAAATCAATTTTAAAATAATATTCGAAAACTTAATTAGTTATTTTATGTATAAGGTTCATTCAAGGAGGTTATACAATTGGATGAGTAAAACCAACTGTCTGCTAATTAATTTTAGTGTGTTGGATTTTTTAAAATTGGTATCAATAAAATTACTTCAGATTCTAAGTGGACAGATCTTCAGTAAATTTTATTGTGTTTGTACCTTAGAAGTAGCATTGGTAGGGAATATTGTGTAAACATAGGCAAACTTAAATCCTTTGATATATTATTGATCGGTTTATTCTTTTAGGAACATTTTGAGGAAGATGTTGGCGGAACCCTAATCTGTTTGAAAAAGTGGATATTTTATTTAGGTCTCATGAACTCAACCGCACAGTGGACTAAACGGGCAATCTGGCAAACGATTAGTTCAAATTTAAAGTTTATAATTTTGAAAAATTTGATATGCCATTTGTTGAGAATACAACCATGTACATTCCCTATCAACCGCTTTGCTCTTGTCGCACAACTGGCTGTTCTATGCGCTGTCAAAGTTGACACAGTCATAAGTGAGCATTTTACGTGAAATTCAGTAACAGTTGCGGCAGCACAAAAAAGGGAATATTTTGGTGTCAGACATAAAAATAACAACTTTTAAGAGTTTCATCTTAAAATCACGAGTAAGTACTTAAAATTGGCTAACAACAAGGTATTATTTTGTGTTCATTTATAAACGAAGTGCTTGAAGAAAAAAGAGCCTAATTTTTACGATTTCACATTATTTTGTTCGCTTGTTTAGTCTGCAACTTGTGTGGAACGGCATGGTCCGGCCTAAACTAATTTTTGGATTATAGATTGAGACCTTATTAACAAATCCTGATTGTTTCCGCTTCCACAAATTGCCACTTTTTTTCAGGAATTTTTTTAAGTTTGAAATAAATTAAAAAACGGGGCAACACAAAGCATAACGGAATTTTTTCTTTTTCTTTCTGTTTCAAGTTGTAAAAATAATAGTGGCTGAAGTAACAAACACAAGGGTAACTACAGAGGGAAAAATATGGGGGAGCAAGGGCAGGGGAGCCCCGAGGCAAACATTCTTTTTTGATTTTTTATTTTTTTTTGAAACCATTTGTGTACTTCGTTTATATCTTTGAGACATAACGTTTAACGCCGCTAACTTATGTATATATCTTAGGATAATGTCGATTTCAAAAAAAATTATTTTTTATATTTGGCACAATGAAAAGGACTCAACTAAAAAGTACGACTCAATTAAGCAGTATGTATACTCGAACGTTATTTCGGAAAGGCAAAAAGAGGACTATGAAATCAACAAACAAGTTGAAGAAAGGCTTAAAAATTTTTAAAGAAGCTTAACGAAAAGTGGAGAAGTATCCGAGGAAACATTAAGCTTTTTACAGATCGTAACAATGATATGTTAAAGCAAGATTTGATTTTAGTTGACTCCAACTACAATGCTGGCTCTGCTACTAAGCCTTTTGTGCTGTTGTTCGCTGCACGTGTAAGCTTATATAAGACAGGCAAACGCGACGCTGCAAATTTAATACAAAGCCTAGAAACTGATTTAAACGCTGCCACTACAATCAAAAAGCAGTGTATTAAGGCTGAATGTAATATCCCCTTACAATATACCCCGGAAGAGGCATTGGCTCTATACGTCGATGGAAAGTTTACAAAGAACTCCTATATCTTAATGCAAAAGGGGCAAAGGAGCGCAATGCTAATATCTATCCAAGCTACAATTCTTTACAAAAAGCCAAAAAAGACTGTTATCCTGATGGCGTTATTGTTTGCGATACATCAGCTGAAGTGCCACTACAGGCCTTAGTTGACCATAAGATTAATAGAATTTTAACCGCAAGAAATTATGGCATTCGAAATGACTTTGGAAGTGAATTTAAAGCTTATTGGGATGGGAGTAGTGGACATTCTGTCTATAGACAAGGCTATGGAGACCAGAGCAAAACAATGTTCGATGAGCACCATTTTGCTATTTGTATCGTTCCCCTCAGAATCGTAAATGGCGACATTTTAATTTGGCAGAATCCGCGGCCTTCGTCAACTCGATTTTGCAGACCCATAAAAATTATGTTTGAGAAAGAAAGTCAAGAGCTTATAAAAAGTGAAGCTCAAATAGTAAGCCAACAAATTGCAGCAATTCATCCAACAAATTATAATGTAAAATACGATTTATGGAATGTATACTTCATATTTCTTATCGACTACCCTTGACGAAATGGCGTATAAGTGGAGAAGAGGACAAAGCTATTATTCAAAAAAGAAAAGAAGTTGTCATAGCAAAATTTCAAAGGGACATTCGATGTCCCTCCCGATCGGTATGATGTCTGAAGAAGCCTTAGAGTGCAGGAACAAGGACTTTAGAAATATTCGACAACACCATTCACGGAAATTTTCGCGACTAGCTACAATGGAAGATCTAATAAACGGCTTGCTCTTTTCATCTGATCCTCTTATTTCATCGCTGTCAAAAAGTCCACGCAAAAGCAATCATATTCCTATCTGTAAAGATGTTCTAAAATTCTTAAACGAAGTACCTAAAGAAAAAGACGATATTAATGACTTTAATAGTTCAGACGAATCTGACTAAAAATTTTATGCTTTTTTTTACCTATATAATACAAAAAGAAGTAATAATAGTTTTGCACACAACGAAAAAATTATATGATAGCATAAAATTGTGGTATACATATATATACCATACAAAGGTATATATGTTTTTTTCAACATTTGTGACTCAGACAATTTTTCTTCTTTTTGCTAGTGTTTTTAATGAAGACCAATTATCCAAAACACTTCTTTTATATTACGCAGAACAAAGAGTTTGCGATTTTATAGAGTACATAATGTTTAAAGTGCCAGAACAAGAACAAAAAAAATTCTTAAAAATATGTAGCTTTGCCAGTTTATTTTAAGCATGTTAGTCAACGTCTGTGCCCAATTTCATCCCCATTGGATTTGTAGTTTAGAAGTCATTATTGATAATTCACCACATTAGCCGTTTTGCCCACTGTGAACCGCCTCCATGGAATATTGAACTGGGGTATAGATATCTGTGGTCAAAAATGTATGTATTCTTAAGAGTGAGTAACACCATCGAATTTTCTCAACTTCTCATAATTGACTACTTATGATCTTCATTTAAGGAAAAAGTCGAAGAGCAATACCATATTGCTTCTATTCTTATAACGGGTGATTTTTTTGAGGTTAGGATTTTCATGCATTAGTATTTGACAGATCACGTGGGATTTCAGACATGGTGTCAAAGAGAAAGATGCTCAGTATGCTTTGACATTTCATCATGAATAGACTTACTAACGAGCAACGCTTGCAAATCATTGAATTTTATTACCAAAATCAGTGTTCGGTTCGAAATGTGTTTCGCGCTTTACGTCCGATTTATGGTCTACATAATCGACCAAGTGAGCAAACAATTAATGCGATTGTGACCAAGTTTCGCACTCAGTTTACTTTATTGGACATTAAACCAACCACACGAATGCGTACAGTGCGTACAGAAGAGAATATTGCGTCTGTTTCTGAGAGTGTTACTGAAGACCGTGAAATGTCGATTCGTCGCCGTTCGCAGCAATTGGGTTTGTGTTATTCGACCACATGGAAGATTTTACGCAAAGATCTTGGTGTAAAACCGTATAAAATACAGCTCGTGCAAGAACTGAAGCCGAACGATCTGCCACAACGTCTAATTTTCAGTGAATGGGCCCTAGAAAAGTTGGCAGAAAATCCGCTTTTTTATCGACAAATTTTGTTCAGCGATGAGGCTCATTTCTGGTTGAATGGCTTCGTAAATAAGCAAAATTGCCGTATTTGGAGTGAAGAGCAACCAGAAGCCGTTCAAGAACTGCCCATGCATCCCGAAAAATGCACTGTTTGGTGTGGTTTGTACGCTGGTGGAATCATTGGACCGTATTTTTTCAAAGATGCTGTTGGACGCAACGTTACGGTGAATGGCGATCGCTATCGTTCGATGCTAACAAACTTTTTGTTGCCAAAAATGGAAGAACTGAACTTGGTTGACATGTGGTTTCAACAAGATGGCGCTACATGCCACACAGCTCGCGATTCTATGGCCATTTTGAGGGAAAACTTCGGAGAACAATTCATCTCAAGAAATGGACCGGTAAGTTGGCCACCAAGATCATGCGATTTGACGCCTTTAGACTATTTTTTGTGGGGCTACGTCAAGTCTAAAGTCTACAGAAATAAGCCAGCAACTATTCCAGCTTTGGAAGACAACATTTCCGAAGAAATTCGGGCTATTCCGGCCGAAATGCTCGAAAAAGTTGCCCAAAATTGGACTTTCCGAATGGACCACCTAAGACGCAGCCGCGGTCAACATTTAAATGAAATTATCTTCAAAAAGTAAATGTCATGGACCAATCTAACGTTTCAAATAAAGAACCGATGAGATTTTGCAAATTTTATGCGTTTTTTTTTAAAAAAAAGTTATCAAGCTCTTAAAAAATCACCCGTTAGAACATTAATTAAAATACCAACACCGATGTATCCATGTACATTTAAGGTGCTATTACACGATGTGTTTTTTACATATGTACTGTCACTTTTTTTTTATCCATATGAAATTGCTCATGCCTGTCAAAATTGTCTTTTACATAAGATTCATAATTTTTGCTATCACACGTGCATATGTACTTCCGAATGACATAACCTCTAAATGTATTTACAAAAATTTATGTTAAAAAAAAGTTATATATTTTTTAATTGTTAATTAATATTAACAATTTACTTTTCTTTCAATATTAATCTTTATAATTTACCCTGTTTTTCTTTCGCCACAAGCAGTGTTGTATTTTCATACGTTTGTCATGCAAAAATAGAACCTGTTCTAATTGAAAAATGTACATGTGACTTTACATAAACAATGTTTCATATGTATCACACGATGTGTACAACTTTTGTTGTGGGAAAATTTGACAATACATATGTAAAAAACACATCATGTAGTAGCACCTTTAGGGAAACAGTTATTCATTACATAAATTGTTATATATTTGTGATTAATTTAATGTTTCTTATGTGTGATATTATATATTTACTTTTTTTTCTAAATTCTTATCTAAAGATAAATAAATTTTATATAACAGCATTTAAAAATTCTTGTATTATAAATATTTGTTACAATCAATACACAAAATCTAAATTCAATTTCATATACAAACTATAGGACCCCTGCTGCTCCGCAGCATTATATTATATTATATTAATTTTTATAATATAATACCAAAATTTGCCAAGAGAAGTTAACGTACAGTAATGCCAAAATATGCCTAGAGAAGTTAACGTACAGGAAAAGTAAAGTTGATTGTCCACGCATAACTTTCCTCAAACCCAACCAATTTGCCAAAAGAAGTTAACGTACAGCAATGCCAAAATATGCCAAGATAAGTTAACGTACAGTAAAAGTAAAGTTGATTCTCCACGCATAACTTTCCTCAAACCCAACGAATTTAAGCAGTTAATAGCTCAAAAGAAGGAACTCTAGTTATAGAGGTTTGAGAGAAGACAAATATTGAAAAAAAACTTGAATGCAAAGTTTATTCATAAATTCTTTTAATATATAAGATGTGACAATTCGTACAATCGAATAAAATAAAAAAAATCAATTGCCTTTAAGATAGAACGGTTATTTTGAAAATAAAATAAAGTTATCACAACAGAATTGTAGGATTTGACACTTTAAAATACACAGTTTAGGTTTAACGGACAATTACATAAAGTAAGATTTGACAGACGGACAATATTAACATACATACTTTGAAACTTATTGACAATTAGAATAAGTAGGCTTTGATATACAATAACATTTTTCAAAAACAGACAGACAAAAAACAGTCTCATTATAGACATAGAATCGAAAACACATGTGGACAAAAAATTAATTATATAATCGCAATTTATAAATTCAATAAATTTATATTTAATTAAAATAATAATTGCAAGTGTGTTTCATTCGCCGAAAAAATAAAATTTTAGAGCAAAAGCCTATAGAATAATATGACAATACACAGGACTACTAAATTCGGTTGTCAACAAATTCGGCTGTCACAACGAATGTATAAATATAGACCGATATAATAAGACATCTTGAACTCTGAATATTAAAACTATTTTTTATGAAAAATTAAAAATTGAAAAATGGAAAATTAAAATTGAAAATGAAAAAAAGCAAATGAGAAATGAAAATTGAAAAATGGAAAATGAAAAATGGAAAATGGAAAAGATAAATTAAAAATTAAAAATTAAAATTGAAAAAAGCATAATAAAAAATGAAAAAAGAAAATTAAAAATTTAAAATTTAAAAATTAAAAATAAATAACTAAAAATTAAAAATTAAATATTAAAAATAAAAAATTTAAAATTAAAAATTAAAAATTAAAAATTAAAAATTAAAAATTAAAAATTACAAATTACAAATTAAAAATTAAAAATTAAAAATTAAAAATAAAAAATAAAAAATTAAAAATTAAAAATTAAAAAGTAAAAATTAAAAATTAAAAATTAAAAATTAAAAATTAAAAATTAAAAATTATAAATTATAAATTAAAAATTAAAAATTTGAAATTAAAAATTAAATATTAAAAATTAAAAATTAAAAATTAAAAACTAAAAATTAATAATTAATAATTAAAAATTAAAAATTAACAATTAAAAATTAAAAATTAAAAATTAAAAATTTAAAATTTAAAATTTAAAATTTAAAATTTAAAATTAAAAATTAAAAATTAAAATTTAAAAATCAAAAATTAAAAATTAAAAATTAAAAATTTAAAATTAAAAGTTAAAAATTAAAAATTAAAAATTAAAACTCAAATATTAAAAATTAAAAATTTTAAATTTAAAACTAAAAATTT
>CAVMKG010000643.1:0-2500 GCA_963682025.1 Cordilura impudica
AAATTAAAAATTAAAAATTAAAAATTAAAAATTAAAAATCAAAAATTAATAATTAAAAATTAAAAATTAAAAATTAAAAATTAAAAATTAAAAATTAAAAATTAAAAATTAAAAATTAAAAATTAACAATTAAAAATTAAAAATTAAAAATTAAAAATTAAAAATTAAAAATTAAAAATTAAAAATTAAAAATTAAAAATTAAAAATTAAAAATTAAAAATTAAAAATTAAAAATTAAAAATTAAAAATTAAAAATTAAAAATTAAAAATTAAAAATTAAAAATTAAAAATTAAAAATTAAAAATTAAAAATTAAAAATTAAAAATTAAAAATTAAAAATTTAAAATTTAAAATTAAAAATTAAAAATTAAAAATTAAAAATTAAAAATTAAAAATTAAAAATTAAAAATTAAAAATTAAAAATTAAAAATTAAAAATTAAAAATTAAAAATTAAAAATTAAAAATTAAAAATTAAAAATTAAAAATTAAAAATTAAAAATTAAAAATTAAAAATTAAAAATTAAAAATTAAAAATTAAAAATTAAAAATTAAAAATTAAAAATTAAAAATTAAAAATTAAAAATTAAAAATTAAAAATTAAAAATTAAAAATTAAAATTAAAATTAAAAATTAAAAAATAAAAATTAAAAATTAAAAATTAAAAATTATAATTAAAAAATTAAAAATTAAAAATTAAAAATTAAAAATTAAAAATTAAAAATTAAAAATTAAAAATTAAAAATTAAAAATTAAAAATTAAAAATTTAAAATTAAAAACTAAAAAGTAAAAATTAAAAATTAAAAATTTAAAATTAAAAATTAAAAATTAAAAATTAAAAATTAAAAACTAAAAATTAAAACTTAAAAATTAAAAATTAAAAATTAAAAATTAAAAATTAAAAATTAAAAATTAAAAATTAAAAATTAAAAATTAAAAATTAAAAATTAAAAATTAAAAATTAAAAATTAAAAATTAAAAATTAAAAATTAAAAATTAAAAATTAAAAATTAAAAATTAAAAATTAAAAATTAAAAATTAAAAATTAAAAATTAAATATTAAAAATTAATAATTAAAAATTAAAAATTAAAAATTAAAAATTAAAAATTAAAAATTAAAAATTAAAAATTAAAAATTAAAAATTAAAAATTAAAAATTAAAAATTAAAAATTAAAAATTAAAAATTAAAAATTAAAAATTAAAAATTAAAAATTAAAAATTAAAAATTAAAAATTAAAAATTAAAAATTAAAAATTAAAAAATTAAAAATTAAAAATTAAAAATTAAAAATTAAAAATTAAAAATTAAAAATTAAAAATTAAAAATTAAAAATTAAAAATTAAAAATTAAAAATTAAAAATTAAAAATTAAAAATTAAAAATTAAAAATTAAAAATTAAAAATTAAAAATTAAAAATTAAAAATTAAAAATTAAAAATTAAAAATTAAAAATTAAAAATTAAAAATTAAAAATTAAAAATTAAAAATTAAAAATCAAAAATTAAAAATTAAAAATTAAATATTAAATATTAAAATTACTAATTAAAAATTAAAAATTAAAAATGAAAAATTAAAATTAAAAATTAAAAATTAAAAATTAAAAATTAAAAATTAAAAATTAAAAATTAAAAATTAAAATTAAAAATTAAAAATTAAAAATTAAAAATTAAAAATTAAAAATTAAAAATTAAAAATTAAAAATTAAAAATTAAAAATTAAAAATTAAAAATTAAAAATTAAAAATTAAAAATTAAAAATTAAAAATTAAAAATTAAAAATTAAAAATTAAAAATTAAAAATTAAAAATTAAAAATTAAAAATTAAAAATTAAAAATTAAAAATTAAAAATTAAAAATTAAAAATTAAAAAATTAAAAATTAAAAATTAAAAATTAAAAATTAAAAATTAAAAATTAAAAATTAAAAATTAAAAATTAAAAATTAAAAATTTAAAAATTAAAAAATTAAAAATTAAAAATTAAAAATTAAAAATTAAAAATTAAAAATTAAAATTAAAAATTAAAAATTAAAAATTAAAAATTAAAAATTAAAAATTAAAAATTAAAAATTAAAAATTAAAAATTAAAAATTAAAAATTAAAAATTAAAAATTAAAAATTAAAAATTAAAAATTAAAAATTAAAAATTAAAAATTAAAAATTAAAAATTAAAAATTAAAAATTAAAAATTAAAAATTAAAAATTAAAAATTAAAAATTAAAAATTAAAAATTAAAAATTAAAAATTAAAAATTAAAAATTAAAAATTAAAAATTAAAAATTAAAAATTAAAAATTAAAAAAATTAAAAATTAAAATTAAAAATTAAAAATTAAAAATTAAAAAATTAAAAATTAAAAAATTAAAAATTAAAAATTAAAAATTAAAAATTAAAAATCAAAAATTAAAAATTAAAATTAAAATTTAAATATTAAAATTACTAAATTTAAAATTAAAAATGAAAAATTAAAAATTAAAAATTAAAAATTAAAAATTAAAAATTAAA
>CAVMKG010000643.1:7500-12500 GCA_963682025.1 Cordilura impudica
AAATAAAAAATAAAAAATAAAAAATAAAAATTCAAAACTCAAAACTCAAAATTCAAAATTCAAAATTTAAAATTCAAAATTAAAAATTCAAAATTCAAAATTCAAAATTCAAAATTAAAAATTAAATATTAAAAATTAAAAATTAAAAATTAAAAATTAAAAATTAAAAATTAAAAATTACAAATTAAAAATTAAAAATTAAAAATTAAAAATTAAAAATAAAAAATTAAAAATTAAAAATATTCAAAATTCAAAAATAACGATTGTTTGTTTGGACAGAGTTGTATCTTCTGAAATTAATACAAAGTAAAGCTGTATGGTACGAAAACTGAAACTAACCACACTGCTCGTAGGCCTGACTTTAGGTGAGTGTGTTAAAGCGCTGACCAAAAAGTGCAAGTACGAGTGTATGTGAAGGTTCATGGTTCAAAACCTCACGGCCGCCCTAAGTAGAAAAAAATTTTCATATAGAAACAATATATTCAATTAAAACATAACAATTATCACAATGTTCAATAAATCGCTGATGAAGGCTGAAATGCCAGAAACCAGTCCGATTAAGAATACAGTGCAGTTATGAATTTTTGAAATTAATACAAAGTAAAGCTGTATGGTACGAAAACTGAAACTAACCACACTGCTCGTAGGCCTGACTTTAGGTGAGTGTGTAAAAGCGCTGACCAAAAAGTGCAAGTACGAGTGTATGTGAAGGTTCATGGTTCAAAACCTCACGGCCGCCCTAAGTAGAAAAAAATTTTCATATAGAAACAATCTATTCAATTAAAACATAACAATTATCACAATGTTCAATAAATCGCTGATGAAGGCTAAAATGCCAGAAACCGGTCCGATTAAGAATACAGTGCAGTTATGAATTTTTGAAATATATGCTTTCTTCTTGTTTACCACGCACCATTTAAACAAAATTAAAATTGCATTTTAATTACAGTAGTAATTGCAATATGTCTGAAAAATGACGATAAATCTAACAAACAAAAAATTTCTTCGCTTCAAAGCGTCATCTCAAATATATGTAAAGTGCATATGTAGGTATGTACAAAAACCGTACATCACATATGATAACTCTTACGAAAACTGAGAATAGTGGATATTAGAAGTATAAATGCAAAAAATATTCAAAATTCAAAAATGACGATTGTTTGTTTGGACAGAGTTGTATCTTCTGAAATTAATACAAAGTAAAGCTGTATGGTACGAAAACTGAAACTAACCACACTGCTCGTAGGCCTGACTTTAGGTGAGTGTGTTAAAGCGCTGACCAAAAAGTGCAAGTACGAGTGTATGTGAAGGTTCATGGTTCAAAACCTCACGGCCGCCCGAAGTAGAAAAAAATTTTCATATAGAAACAATCTATTCAATTAAAACATAACAATTAACACAATGTTCAATAAATCGCTGATGAAGGCTGAAATGCCAGAAACCGGTCCGATTAAGAGTACAGTGCAGTTATGAATTTTTGAAATATATGCTTTCTTCTTCTTTACCACGCACCATTTAAACAAAATTAAAATTGCATATTAATTACAGTAGTAATTGCAATATGTCTGAAAAATGACGATAAATCTAACAAACTTAAAAAATAAAAATTAAAAATTAAAAATTAAAATTAAAAATTAAAAAGTAAAAATTAAAAATTAAAAATTAAAAATTAAAAATTAAAAATTAAAAATTAAAAATTAAAAATTAAAAATTTAAAATTAAAAATTAAAAATTAAAAATTAAAACTTAAAAATTAAAAATTAAAAATTGAAAATTAAAAATTAAAAATTAAAAATTCAAAATTAAAAATTAAAAATTAAAAATTCAAAATTCAAAATTAAAAATTAAAAATTAAAAATTAAAAATTAAAAATTAAAAATTAAAAATTAAAAACTAAAAATTAAAAATTAAAAATTAAAAATTAAAAATTAAAAATTAAAAATTAAAAATTAAAAATTAAAAATTAAAAATTAAAAATTAAAAATTAAAAATTAAAAATTAAAAATAAAAATTAAAAAATTAAAAATTAAAAATTAAAAATTAAAAATTAAAAATAAAAAATTAAAAATTAAAAATTAAAAATTAAAAATTTAAAATTTAAAATTAAAAATTAAAAATTAAAAATTAAAAATTAAAAATTAAAAATTAAAAATTAAAAATTAAAAATTAAAAATTAAAAATTAAAAATTAAAAATTAAAAATTAAAAATTAAAAATTAAAAATTAAAAATTAAAAATTAAAAATTAAAAATTAAAAATTAAAAATTAAAAATTAAAAATTAAAAATTAAAAATTAAAAATTAAAACTTAAAATTAAAAAATAAAAATTAAAAATTAAAAATTAAAAATTAAAAATTAAAAATTAAAAATTAAAACTTAAAATTAAAAATTAAAAATTAAAAATTAAAAATTAAAAATTAAAAATTAAAAATTAAAAATTAAAAATTAAAAATTAAAAATTAAAAATTAAAAATTAAAAATTAAAAATTAAAATTAAAATTAAATATTAAAAATTAAAAATTACAAATTAAAATTACAAACAAAAATTAAAAATTAAAAATTAATAATTAAAAATTAAAAATTTAAAATTAAAAATTAAAAATTAAACATTAAACATTAAAAATTTAAATTATAAATTAAAAATTAAAATTAAAAATTAAAAATTTAAAATAAAAATTTAAAAATTAAAAATTAGAAAATTAAAAATTAAAAATTAAAAATTAAAAACTAAAAATTAAAAATTAAAAATTTAAAATAAAAATTAAAAATTTAAAATTAAAAATTAAAAATTAAAAAATTAAAAATTAAGAATTAAAAATTAAAAATTAAAAATTAAAAATTAAAAATTAAAAATTAAAAATTAAAAATTAAAAATTAAAAATTAAAAATTAAAAATTAAAAATTAAGAATAAAAAATTAAAAAATAATATTTAAAACTACAAATTACAAATTACAAATTAAAAATTAAAAATTAAAAATTAAAAATTAAAAATTAAATATTAAAAATTAAAAATTAAAAATTAAAAATTAAAAATAAAAAATTAAAAATTTAAAATTTAAAATTAAAAATTAAAAATTAAAAATTAAAAATTAAAAACTAAAAATTAAAAACTAAAAATTAAAAATTAAAAATTAAAAATTAAAAATTAAAAATTAAAAATTAAAAATTAAAAATTAAAAATTAAAAATTAAAAATTAAAAATTAAAAATTAAAAATTAAAATTAAAAATTAAAAATTAAAAATTAAAAATTAAAAATTAAAAATTAAAAATTAAAAATTAAAAATTAAAAATTAAAAACTAAAAATTAAAAATTAAAAATTAAAAATTAAAAATTAAAAATTAAAAATTAAAAATTAAAAATTAAAAATTAAAAATTAAAAATTAAAAATTAAAAATTAAAAATTAAAAATTAAAAATTAAAAATTAAAAATTAAAAATTAAAAATTAAAAATTAAAAATTAAAAATTAAAAATTAAAAATTAAAAATTAAAAATTAAAAATTAAAAATTAAAAATTAAAAATTAAAAATTAAAAATTAAAAATTAAAAATTAAAAATTAAAAATTAAAAATTAAAGATTAAAAATTAAAAATTAAAAAATTAAAAATTAAAAATTAAAAATTAAAAATTAAAAAATTAAAAATTAAAAATTAAAAATTAAAAATTAAAAATTAAAAATTAAAAATTAAAAATTAAAAATTAAAAATTAAAAATTAAAAATTAAAAATTAAAAATTAAAAATTAAAAATTAAAAATTAAAAATTAAAAATTAAAAATTAAAAAATTAAAAATTAAAAATTAAAAATTAAAATTAAAAATTAAAAATTAAAATTAAAAATTAAAAATTAAAAATTAAAAATTAAAAATTAAAAATTTAAAATTAAAAATTAAAATTTAAAAGTAAAAATTAAAAATTAAAAATTAAAAATTAAAAATTAAAAATTAAAAATTAAAAATTTAAAAACAAAAATTAAAAAATTAAAAACTAAAAATTATAAATTAAAAATTAAAAATTACAAATTACAGATTACAAATTACAAATTACAAATTAAAAATTAAAAATTAAAAATTAAAAATTAAAAATTAAAAATTAAAAATTAAAAACTAAAAATTAAAAATTAAAAATTAAAAATTAAAAATTAAAAATTAAAAATTAAAAATTAAAAATTAAAAATTAAAAATTAAATATTAAAAATTAAAAATTAAAAATTAAAAATTAAAAATTAAAAATTAAAAATTAAAAATTAAAAATTAAAAATTAAAAATTAAAAATTAAAAATTAAAAATTAAAAATTAAAAATTAAAAATTAAAAATTAAAAATTAAAAATTAAAAATTAAAAATTAAAAATTAAAAATTGAAAATTAAAAATTAAAAATTAAAATTAAAAATTAAAAATTAAAAATTAAAAATTAAAAATTAAAAATTAAAAATTAAAAATTAAAAATTAAAAATTAAAAAATTAAAAATTAAAAATTAAAAATTAAAAATTAAAAATTAAAAATAAAAATTAAAAATTAAAAATTAAAAATTAAAAATTAAAAATTAAAAATTAAAAATTAAAAATTAAAAATTAAAAATTAAAAATTAAAAATTAAAAATTAAAAATTAAAAATTAAAAATTAAAATTAAAAATAAAAATTAAATATTAAAGATTAAAAATTACAAATTAAAATTACAAACTAAAAATTAAAAATTAAAAATTAAAAATTAAAAATTAAAAATTAATAATTAAAAATTAAAAATTTAAAATTAAAAATTAAAAATTAAACATTAAACATTAAAAAATTTAAAATTATAAATTAAAAATTAAAAATTAAAAATTAAAAATTAAAAATTAAAAATTAAAAATTAAAAAATAAAAAATTAAAAATTAAAAATTTAAAATAAAAATTTAAAAATTAAAAATTAGAAAATTAAAAATTAAAAACTAAAAATTAAAAATTTAAAACTTAAAATTAAAAATTAAAAATTAAAAATTAAAAATTAAAAATTAAAATT
>CAVMKG010000643.1:25000-110315 GCA_963682025.1 Cordilura impudica
AAAATTAAAAATTAAAAATTAAAAATTAAAAAATTAAAAATTAAGAATTAAAAATTAAAAATTAAAAATTAAAAATTAAAAATTAAAAATTAAAAATTAAAAATTAAAAATTAAAAATTAAAAATTAAAAATTAAAAATTAAAAATTAAAAATTAAAAATTAAAAATTAAAAATTAAAAATTAAGAATTAAAAATTAAAAATAATATTAAAAACTACAAATTACAAATTAAAAATTAAAAATTAAAAATTAAAAATTAAAAATTAAAAATTAAATATTAAAAATTAAAAATTAAAAATTAAAAATAAAAAATTAAAAATTAAAAATTAAAAATTAAAAATTAAAAATTAAAAACTAAAAACTAAAAATTAAAAATTAAAAATTAAAAATTAAAAATTAAAAATTAAAAATTTAAAAATTAAAAATTAAAAATTAAAATTAAAAATTAAAAATTAAAAATTAAAAATTAAAAATTAAAAATTAAAAATTAAAAATTAAAAATTAAAAATTTAAAATTAAAAATTAAAAATTAAAAATTAAAAATTAAAAATTAAAAATTAAAAATTAAAAATTAAAAATTAAAAATTAAAAATTAAAAATTAAAAATTAAAAATTAAAAATTAAAAATTAAAAAATTAAAAATTAAAAATTAAAAATTAAAAATTAAAAATTAAAAATTAAAAATTAAAAATTAAAAATTAAAAATTAAAAATTAAAAATTAAAAATTAAAAAATTAAAAATTAAAAATTAAAAATTAAAAATTAAAAATTAAAAATTAAAAATTAAAAATTAAAAATTAAAAATTAAAAATTAAAAATTAAAAAATAAAAATTAAAAATTAAAAATTAAAAATTAAAAATTAAAAATTAAAAATTAAAAATTAAAAATTAAAAATTAAAAATTAAAAATTAAAAATTAAAAATTAAAAATTAAAAATTAAAAATTAAAAATTAAAAATTAAAAATTAAAAATTAAAAATTAGAAATTAAAAATTAAAAATTAAAAATTAAAAATTAAAACTTAAAATTAAAAAATAAAAATTAAAAATTAAAAATTAAAAATTAAAAATTAAAAATTAAAAATTAAAAATTAAAAATTAAAAATTAAAAATTAAAATTAAAAATTAAAAATTAAAAATTAAAAATTAAAAATTAAAAATTAAAAATTAAATATTAAAAATTAAAAATTATAAATTAAAATTACAAACAAAAATTAAAAATTAAAAATTAATAATTAAAAATTAAAAATTTAAAATTAAAAATTAAAAATTAAAAATTAAACATTAAACATTAAAAATTTAAAATTATAACTTAAAAATTAAAAATTAAAAATTAAGAATTAAAAATTAAAAATTAAAAATTTAAAATAAAAATTTAAAAATTAAAAATTAGAAAATTAAAAATTAAAAATTAAAAATTAAAAATTAAAAATTAAAAATTAAAAATTAAAAATTAAAAATTAAAAACTAAAAATTAAAAATTAAAAATTTAAAATTAAAAATTAAAAATTTAAAATCAAAAATTAAAAATTAAAAATTAAAAATTAAAAATTAAAAATTAAGAATTAAAAATTAAAAATTAAAAATTAAAAATTAAAAATTAAAAATTAAAAATTAAAAATTAAAAATTAAAAATTAAAAATTAAAAATTAAAAATTAAAAATTAAAAATTAAAAATTAAAAATTAAAACTTAAAAATTAAAAATTAAAAATTTAAAATTTAAAATTAAAAATTAAAAATTAAAAATTAAAAATTAAAAATTAAAAATTAAAAATTAAAAATTAAAAATTAAAAATTAAAAATTAAAAATTAAAAATTAAAAATTAAAAATTAAAAATTAAAAATTAAAAATTAAAAATTAAAAATTAAAAATTAAAAATTAAAAATTAAAAATTAAAAATTAAAAATTAAAAATTAAAAATTAAAAATTAAAAATTAAAAATTAAAAATTAAAAAATTAAAAATTAAAAATTAAAAATTTAAAATTAAAAATTAAAAATTAAAAATTAAAAATTAAAAATTAAAAATTAAAAATTAAAAATTAAAAATTAAAAATTAAAAATTAAAAATTAAAAATTAAAAATTAAAAATTAAAAATTAAAAATTAAAAATTAAAAATTTAAAATTAAAATTAAAAATTAAAAATTAAAATTAAAACTTAAAACTTAAAATTAAAAAATAAAAATTAAAAATTAAAAATTAAAAATTAAAAATTAAAAATTAAAAATTAAAAAATTAAAAATTAAAAATTAAAAATTAAATATTAAAAATTAAAAATTACAAATTAAAATTACAAACAAAAATTAAAAATTAAAAATTAAAAATTAATAATTAAAAATTAAAAATTTAAAATTAAAAATTAAAAATTAAAAATTAAAAATTAAAAATTAAACATTAAACATTAAAAATTTAAAATTATAAATTAAAAATTAAAAATTAAAAATTAAGAATTAAAAATTAAAAATTAAAAATTAAAAATTAAAAATTAAAAATTTAAAATAAAAATTTAAAAATTAAAAATTAGAAAATTAAAAATTAAAAATTAAAAACTAAAATTAAAAATTAAAAATTTAAAATTAAAAATTAAAAATTTAAAATTAAAAATTAAAAATTAAAAATTAAAAATTAAAAATTAAAAATTAAAAATTAAGAATTAAAAATTAAAAATTAAAAATTAAAAATTAAAAATTAAAAATTAAAAATTAAAAATTAAAAATTAAAAATTAAAAATTAAAAATTAAAAATTAAAAATTAAAATTAAAATTAAAAATTAAAAATTAAAAATTAAAAATTAAAAATTAAAAATTAAAAATTAAAAATTAAGAATTAAAAATTAATAAATAATATTTAAAACTACAAATTACAAATTACAAATTAAAAATTAAAATTTAAAAATTAAAAATTAAAAATTAAAAATTAAAAATTAAAAATTAAAAATTAAAAATTAAAAATTAAAAATTAAAAATTAAAAATTAAAAATTAAAAATTAAAAATTAAATATTAAATATTAAAAATTAAAAATTAAAAATTAAAATAAAAAATTAAAAATTTAAAATTTAAAAATTAAAATTTAAAAATTAAAAATTAAAAATTAAAAATTAAAAATTAAAAATTAAAAATTAAAAATTAAAAATTAAAAATTAAAAATTAAAAATTAAAAATTAAAAATTAAAAATTAAAAATTAAAAATTAAAAATTAAAAATTAAAAATTAAAAATTAAAAATTAAAAATTAAAAATTAAAAATTAAAAATTAAAAATTAAAAATTAAAAATTGAAAATTAAAAATTAAAAATTAAAATTAAAAATTAAAAATTAAAAATTAAAATTAAAAATTAAAAATTAAAAATTAAAAATTAAAAATTAAAAATTAAAAATTAAAAATTAAAAATTAAAAATTAAAAATTAATATTAAAAATTAAAAATTAAAAATTAAAAACTAAAAATTAAAAATTAAAAATTAAAAATTAAAATTAAAAATTAAAAATTAAAAATTAAAAATTAAATTTAAAAATTAAAAATTAAAAATAAAAAATTAAAAATTAAAAATTAAAAATTAAAAATTAAAAATTAAAAATTAAAAATTAAAAATTAAAAATTAAAAATTAAAAATTAAAAATTAAAAATTAAAAATTAAAAATTAAAAATTAAAAATTAAAAATTAAAAATTAAAAATTAAAAATTAAAAATTAAAAATTAAAAATTAAAAATTTAAAAAACAAAAATTAATAATTAAAAACTAAAAATTATAAATTAAAAATTAAAAATTACAAATTACAAATTACAAATTACAAATTAAAAATTAAAAATTAAAAATTAAAAATTAAAAATTAAAAATTAAAATTAAAAATTAAAAATTAAAAATTAAAAATTAAAAATTAAAAATTAAAAATTAAAAATTAAAAATTAAAATTAAAAATTAAAAATAAAAATTAAAAATTAAAAATTAAAAATTAAAAATTAAAAATTAAAAATTAAAATTAAAATTAAAAATTAAAAATTAAAAATTAAAAATTAAAAATTAAAAATTAAAAATTAAAAATTAAAAATTAAAAATTAAAATTAAAAATAAAAACTAAAAATTAAAAATTTAAAATTATAAATTAAAGATTAAACATTAAAAATTATAAATGAAAAATAAAAAACTAAAAATTAAAAATTGAAAATTGAAAATTAAAAATTAAAATTAAAAATTAAAAATTAAAAATTAAAAATTACAAATTACAAATTACAAATTACAAATTACAAATTAAAAATTTAAAATTTAAAATTAAAAATTAAAAACTAAAAACTAAAAACTAAAAATTAAAAATTAAAAACTAAAAACTAAAAATTAAAAACTAAAAATTAAAAATTAAAAATTAAAATTAAAAATTAAAAATAAAAAATTAAAAATTAAAAATAAAAATTAAAAATTAAAAATTAAAAATTAAAAATAAAAATTAAAAATAAAATTAAAAATTAAAAATTAAAAATTAAAAATTAAAAATTAAAAATTAAAAATTAAAAATTAAAAATTAAAAATTAAAAATTAAAAATTAAAATTAAAAATTAAAAAATAAAAATTAAAAATTAAAAATTAAAAATTAAAAATTAAAAATTAAAAATTAAAAATTAAAAATTAAAAATTAAAAATTAAAAATTAAAAATTAAAAATTAAAAATTAAAAATTAAAAATTAAAAATTAAAATTAAAAATTAAAAATTAAAAATTAAAATTAAAAATTAAAATTAAAAATTAAAAATTAAAAATTAAAAATTAAAATTAAAAATTAAAAATTAAAAATTAAAAATTAAAAATTAAAAATTAAAAATTAAAAATTAAAAATTAAAAATTAAAAAATTAAAAATTAAAAATTAAAAATTAAAATTAAAAATTAAAAATTAAAAATTAAAATTAAAAATTAAAAATTAAAAATTAAAAAATTAAAAAATTAAAAATTTAAAAACAAAAATTAAAAATTAAAAACTAAAAATTTAAAATTAAAAATTAAAAATTAATAATTAAAAATTAAAAATTAAAAATTAAAAATTAAAAATTTAAAATTTAAAATAAAAAATTAAAAATTAAAAATTAAAAATTACAAATTACAAATTACAAATTACAAATTACAAATTACAAATTACAAATTACAAATTAAAAATTTAAAATTTTAAATTAAAAATTAAAAACTAAAAACTAAAAATTAAAAATTAAAAAACTAAAAATTAAAAACTAAAAATTAAAAATTAAAAATTAAAAATTAAAAATTAAAAATAAAAATAAAAATTAAAAATTAAAAAATTAAAAATTAAAAATTAAAAATTAAAAATTAAAAATTAAAAATTAAAAATTAAAAATTAAAAATTAAAAATTAAAAATTAAAAATTAAAATTAAAAATTAAAAATTAAAAATTAAAAATTAAAAATTAAAAATAAAATTAAAAATTAAAAATTAAAAATTAAAAATTAAAAATTAAAAATTAAAAATTAAAAATTAAAAAATTAAAAATTAAAAATTAAAAATTAAAAATTAAAAATTAAAAATTAAAAATTAAAAATTAAAAATTAAAAATTAAAAATTAAAAATTAAAAATTAAAAATTAAAAATTAAAAATTAAAAATTAAAAATTTAAAAACAAAAATTAAAAATTAAAAACTAAAAATTTAAAATTAAAAATTAAAAATTAAAAATTAAAAATTAAAAATTAATAATTAAAAATTAAAAATTAAAATTAAAAATTTAAAATTTAAAATAAAAAATTAAAAATTAAAAATTAAAAATTAAAAATTAAAAATTAAAAATTAAAAATTAAAAATTAAAAATTAAAAATTAAAAATTAAAATTAAAATTAAAAATTAAAAATTAAAAATTAAAAACTAAAAATTAAAAATTAAAAACTAAAAACTAAAAATTAAAAACTAAAAATTAAAAATTAAAAATAAAAAATAAAAAATTAAAAATTAAAAAGTAAAAATTAAAAATTTAAAAATTAAAAATAAAAATTAAAAATTAAAAATTAAAAATTAAAAATTAAAAATTAGAAATTAAAAATTAAAAATTAAAAATTAAAAATTAAAAATTAAAAATTAAAAATTAAAAATTAAAAATTAAAAATTAAAATTAAAAACTAAAAATTAAAAATTAAAACTTAAAAATTAAAAATTAAAAATTAAAAATTAAAAATTAAAAATTAAAAATTAAAAATTAAAAATTAAAAATTAAAAATTAAAAATTAAAAATTAAAAATAAAAATTAAAAATTAACAATTAAAAATTAAAAATTAAAAATTCAAAATTAAAAATTAAAAATTAAAAATTAAATATTAAAAATTAAAAATTAAAAATTAAAAATTAAAAATTAAAAATTAAAAATTAAAAATTAAAAATTAAAAATTAAAAATTAAAAAATTAAAAATTAAAAATTAAAAATTAAAAATTAAAAATTAAAAATTAAAAATTAAAAATTAAAAATTAAAAATTAAAAATTAAAAATTAAAAATTAAAAATTAAAAATTAAATATTAAAAATTAAAAATTAAAAATTAAAAATTAAAAATTAAAAATTAAAAATTAAAAATTAAAAATTAAAAATTAAAAAATTAAAAATTAAAAATTAAAAATTAAAAATTAAAAATTAAAAATTAAAAATTAAAAATTAAAAATTAAAAATTAAAAATTAAAAATTAAAAACTAAAAATTAAAAACTAAAAATTAAAAACTAAAAATTAAAAATTAAAAATTAAAAAATTAAACATTAAAAATTAAAAATTAAAAATTAAAAATTAAAAATTAAAAATTAAAAATTAAAAATTAAAAATTAAAAATTAAAAATTAAAAATTAAAAATTAAAAATTAAAAATTAAAAATTAAAAATTAAAAATTAAAAATTAAAAATTAAAAATTAAAAATTAAAAATTAAAAATTAAAAATTAAAAATTAAAAATTAAAAATTAAAAATTAAAAATTAAAAATTAAAAATTAAAAATTAAAAATTATAAATTAAAAATTAAAAATCAAAAATTAAAAATTAAAAATAAAAATTAAAAATTAAAAATTAAAAATTATAAATTAAAATTACAAATTAAAAATTAAAAATTAATAATTAAAAATTAAAAGTTAAAAATTAAAAATTAAAAATTAAAAATTAAAAATTAAAAATTTAAAAAATTAAACATTAAACATTAAAAATTTAAAATTAAAAATTAAAAACTAAAATTAAAAATTAAAAATTAAAAATTAAAAAATTAAAAATTAAAAATTAAAAATTAAAAATTAAAAATTAAAAATTAAAAATTAAAAATTAAAAATTGAAAATTGAAAATTAAAAATTAAAAATTAAAAATTAAAAAATTAAAAATTACAAATTACAAATTACAAATTAAAAATTTAAAATTTAAAATTAAAAATTAAAAACTAAAAACTAAAAACTAAAAATTAAAAATTAAAAACTAAAAACTAAAAATTAAAAACTAAAAATTAAAAATTAAAAATTAAAAATTAAAAATTAAAAATTAAAAATAAAAAATTAAAAATTAAAAATTAAAAATTAAAAATTAAAAATTAAAAATTAAAAATTAAAATTAAAAATTAAAAATAAAAATAAAAATTAAAAATTAAAAATTAAAAATTAAAAATTAAAAATTAAAAAATTAAAAATTAAAAATTAAAAATTAAAAATTAAAAATTAAAAATTAAAAATTAAAAATTAAAAATTAAAAATTAAAAATTAAAATTAAAAATTAAAATTAAAAATTAAAAATAAAAATTAAAAATTAAAAATTAAAAATTAAAAATTAAAAATTAAAAATTAAAAATTAAAAATTAAAAATTAAAAATTAAAAATTAAAAATTAAAAATTAAAAATTAAAAATTAAAAATTAAAATTAAAAAATTAAAAATTAAAAATTAAAAATTAAAAATTAAAAATTAAAAATTAAAAATTAAAAATTAAAAATTAAAAATTAAAAATTAAAAATTAAAAATTAAAAATTAAAAATTAAAAATTAAAAATTAAAAATTAAAAATTAAAAATTAAAAATTTAAAAACAAAAATTAAAAATTAAAAACTAAAAATTTAAAATTAAAAATTAAAAATTAATAATAAAAATTAAAAATTAAAAATTTAAAATTTAAAATAAAAAATTAAAAATTAAAAATTAAAAATTACAAATTACAAATTACAAATTACAAATTACAAATTACAAATTACAAATTAAAATTTAAAATTTAAATTAAAAATTAAAAACTAAAAACTAAAAATTAAAAATTAAAAAACTAAAAATTAAAAACTAAAAATTAAAAATTAAAAATTAAAAATTAAAAATTAAAAATAAAAAAATTAAAAATTAAAAATTAAAAATTAAAAATTAAAAATTAAAAATGAAAAATTAAAAATTAAAAATTAAAAATTAAAAATTAAAAATTAAAAATTAAAAATTAAAAATTAAAATTAAAAATTAAAAATTAAAAATTAAAAATTAAAAATTAAAAATTAAAAATTAAAAATTAAAAATTAAAAATTAAAAATTAAAAATTAAAAATTAAAAATTAAAAATTAAAAATTAAAAATTAAAAATTAAAAATTAAAAATTAAAAATTAAAAATTAAAAATTAAAAATTAAAAATTAAAAATTAAAAATTAAAAATTAAAAATTAAAAATTAAAAATTTAAAAACAAAAATTAAAAATTAAAAACTAAAAATTTAAAATTAAAAATTAAAAATTAAAAATTAATAATTAAAAATTAAAAATTAAAAATTAAAAATTTAAAATTTAAAATAAAAAATTAAAAATTAAAAATTAAAAATTAAAAATTAAAAATTAAAAATTAAAAATTAAAAATTAAAAATTAAAAATTAAAAATTAAAAATTAAAAATTAAAAATTAAAAATTAAAAATTAAAAATTAAAAATTAAAAATTAAAAATTAAAAATTAAAAACTAAAAATTAAAAATTAAAAACTAAAAACTAAAAATTAAAAACTAAAATTAAAAATTAAAAATAAAAATAAAAAATTAAAAATTAAAAAGTAAAATTAAAATTTAAAAATTAAAAATAAAAATTAAAAATTAAAAATTAAAAATTAAAAATTAAAAATTAGAAATTAAAAATTAAAAATTAAAAATTAAAAATTAAAAATTAAAAATTAAAAATTAAAATTAAAAACTAAAAATTAAAAATTAAAAATTAAAACTTAAAAATTAAAAATTAAAAATTAAAAATTAAAAATTAAAAATTAAAAATTAAAAATTAAAAATTAAAAATTAAAAATTAAAAATTAAAAATTAAAAATAAAAATTAAAAATTAACAATTAAAAATTAAAAATTAAAAATTCAAAATTAAAAATTAAAAATTAAAAATTAAATATTAAAAATTAAAAATTAAAAATTAAAAATTAAAAATTAAAAATTAAAAATTAAAAATTAAAAATTAAAAATTAAAAATTAAAAATTAAAAATTAAAAATTAAAAATTAAAAATTAAAAATTAAAAATTAAAAATTAAAAATTAAAAATTAAAAATTAAAAATTAAAAATTAAAAATTAAAAATTAAAAATTAAAAATTAAAAATTAAAAATTAAATATTAAAAATTAAAAATTAAAAATTAAAAATTAAAAATTAAAAATTAAAAATTAAAAATTAAAAATTAAAAATTAAAAATTAAAAATTAAAAATTAAAAATTAAAAATTAAAAATTAAAAATTAAAAATTAAAAATTAAAAACTAAAAATTAAAAACTAAAAATTAAAAACTAAAAATTAAAAATTAAAAATTAAAAATTAAACATTAAAAATTAAAAATTAAAAATTAAAAATTAAAAATTAAAAATTAAAAATTAAAAATTAAAAATTAAAAATTAAAAATTAAAAATTAAAAATTAAAAATTAAAAATTAAAAATTAAAAATTAAAAATTAAAAATTAAAAATTAAAAATTAAAAATTAAAAATTAAAAATTAAAAATTAAAAATTAAAAATTAAAAATTAAAAATTAAAAATTAAAAATTAAAAATTAAAAATTAAAAATTAAAAATTATAAATTAAAAATTAAAAATCAAAAATTAAAAATTAAAAATAAAAATTAAAAATTAAAAATTAAAAATTATAAATTAAAATTACAAATTAAAAATTAAAAATTAATAATTAAAAATTAAAAGTTAAAAATTAAAAATTAAAAATTAAAAATTAAAAATTTAAAAATTAAACATTAAACATTAAAAATTTAAAATTAAAAATTAAAAACTAAAATTAAAAATTAAAAATTAAAAATTAAAAATTAAAAATTAAAAATTAAAAATTAAAAATTAAAAATTAAAAATTAAAAATTAAAAATTAAAAATTAAAAATTAAAAATTAAAAATTAAAAATTAAAAATTAAAAATTAAAAATTAAAAATTAAAAATTAAAAATTAAAAATTAAAAATTAAAAATTAAAAATTAAAAATTAAAAATTAAAAATTAAAAATTAAAAAATCAAATTAGAAATTACAAATTACCAATTACAAATTACAAATTAAAAATTAAAAATTAAAAATTAAAAATTAAAAATTAAAAATTAAAAATTAAAAATTAAAAATTAAAAATTAAAAATTAAAAATCAAAAATTAAAAATTTAAAATTAAAAATTAAAAATTAAAAATAAAAATTAAAAATTAAAAATTAAAAATTAAAAATTAAAAATTAATAATTAAAAATAAAAAATTAAAAACTAAAAATTAAAAATTAAAAATTAAAAATTAAAAATTAAAAATTAAAAACTAAAAATTAAAAATTAAAAATAAAAAAATAAAAATTAAAAATTAAAAAATTAAAAATTTAAAAATTTAAAAATTAAAAATTAAAAATTAAAAATTAAAAATTAAAAGTTAAAAATTAAAAATTAAAAATGAAAAATTAAAAATTAAAAATTACAAATTACAAATTACAAATTAAAAATTAAAAATTAAAAATTAAAAATTAAAAATTAAAAATTAAAAATTAAAAATTAAAAATTAAAAATTAAAAATTAAAAATTAAAAATTAAAAATTAAAAATTAAAATTGAAAAATTAAAAATTAAAAATTATAAATTAAAAATTAATAATTAAAAATAAAAAATTAAAAATTAAAAATTAAAAATTAAAAATTAAAAATTAAAAATTAAAAATTAAAAATTAAAAATTAAAAATTAAAAATTAAAAATTAAAAATTAAAAATTAAAAATTAAAAATTAAAAATTAAAAATTAAAAATTAAAAATTAAAAATTAAAAATTAAAATTAAAAATTAAAAATTAAAAATTAAAAATTAAAAAATTAAAAATTAAAAATTAAAAATTAAAAATTAAAAATTAAAAATTAAAAATTAAAAATTAAAAATTAAAAATAAAAATTAAAAATGAAAAATTAAAAATTAAAAATTAAAAATTAAAAATTACAAATTACAAATTACAAATTAAAAATTAAAAATTAAAAATTAAAAATTAAAAATTAAAAATTAAAAATTAAAAATTAAAAATTAAAAATTAAAAATTAAAAATTAAAAATTAAAAATTAAAAATTAAAAATTAAAAATTAAAAATTAAAAATTAAAAATTAAAAATTATAAATTAAAAATTAATAATTAAAAATAAAAAATTAAAAACTAAAAATTAAAAATTAAAAATTAAAAATTAAAAATTAAAAATTAAAAATTAAAAATTAAAAATTAAAAATTAAAAATTAAAAATTAAAAATTAAAAATTAAAAATTAAAAATTAAAAATTAAAAATTAAAAATTAAAAATTAAAAATTAAAAATTAAAAATTAAAAATTAAAAATTAAAAATTAAAAATTAAAAATTAAAAATTAAAAATTAAAAATTAAAAATTAAAAATTAAAAATTAAAAATTAAAAATTAAAAATTAAAAATTAAAAATTAAAAATTAAAAATTAAAAATTAAAAATTAAAAATTAAAAATTAAAAATTAAAAATTAAAAATTAAAAATTAAAAATTAAAAATTAAAATTAAAAATTAAAAATTAAAAATTAAAAATTAAAAATTTAAAATTAAAAATTAAAAATTAAAAATTAAAAATTAAAAAATTAAAAATTAAAAATTAAAAATTAAAAATTAAAAATTAAAAATTAAAAATTAAAAATTAAAAATTAAAAATTAAAAATTAAAAATTAAAAATTAAAAATTAAAAATTAAAAATTAAAAATTAAAAATTAAAAATTAAAAATTAAAAATTAAAAATTAAAAATTAAAAATTAAAAATTAAAAATTAAAAATTAAAAATTAAAAAATAAAAATTAAAAATTAAAAATTAAAAACTAAAAATTAAAAATTAAAAATTTAAATTAAAAATTAAAAATTAAAAATTAAAAATAAAAAATTAAAAATTAAAAACTAAAAACTAAAAATTAAAAACTAAAAATTAAAAACTAAAAATTAAAAATTAAAAATTATAAAATTAAAAATTAAAAATTGAAAATTAAAAATTAAAAATTAATAATTAAAAATTAAAATTTAAAATTTAAAAATTATAAATTAAAAATTAAAAATTAAAAATTAAAAATTAAAAATTGAAAATTAAAAATTAAAAATTAAAAATTAAAAATTAAAAATTAAAAATTAAAAATTAAAAATAAAAAATTAAAAATTAAAAATTAAAAATTAAAAATTAAAAATTAAAAATTAAAAATTAAAAATTAAAAATTAAAAATTAAAAATTAAAAATTAAAAATTAAAAATTAAAAATTAAAAATTAAAAATTAAAAATTAAAAATTAAAAATTAAAAATTAAAAATTAAAAATTAAAAATTAAAAATTAAAAATTAAAAATTAAAAATTAAAAATTAAAAATTAAAAATTAAAAATTAAAAATTAAAAATTAAAAATTAAAAATTAAAAATTAAAAATTAAAAATTAAAAATTAAAAATTAAAAATTAAAAATTAAAAATTAAAAATTAAAAATTAAAAATTAAAAATTAAAAATTAAAAATTAAAAATTAAAAATTAAAAATTAAAAATTAAAAATTAAAAATTAAAAATTAAAAATTAAAAATTAAAAATTAAAAATAAAAATTAAAAATTAACAATTAAAAATTAAAAATTAAAAATTAAAAATTCAAAATTAAAAATTAAAAATTAAATATTAAAAATTAAAAATTAAAAATTAAAAATTAAAAATTAAAAATTAAAAATTAAAAATTAAAAATTAAAAATTAAAAATTAAAAATTAAAAATTAAAAATTAAAAATTAAAAATTAAAAATTAAAAATTAAAAATTAAAAATTAAAAATTAAAAATTAAAAATTAAAAATTAAAAATTAAAATTAAAAATTAAAAATTAAAAATTAAAAATTAAAAATTAAAATTAAAAATTAAAAATTAAAAATTAAAAATTAAAAATTAAAAATTAAAAATTAAAAATTAAAAATTAAAAATTAAATATTAAAAATTAAAAATTAAAAATTAAAAATTAAAAATTAAAAATTAAAAATTAAAAATTAAAAATTAAAAATTAAAAATTAAAAACTAAAAATTAAAAACTAAAAATTAAAAACTAAAAATTAAAAATTAAAAATTAAAAATTAAATATTAAAAATTAAAAATTAAAAATTAAAAATTAAAAATTAAAAATTAAAAATTAAAAATTAAAAATTAAAAATTAAAAATTAAAAATTAAAAATTAAAAATTAAAAATTAAAAATTAAAAATTAAAAATTAAAAATTAAAAATTAAAAATTAAAATTAAAAATTAAAAATTAAAAATTAAAAATTAAAAATTATAAATTAAAAATTAAAAATCAAAAATTAAAAATTAAAAATAAAAATTAAATATTAAAAATTAAAAATTATAAATTAAAATTACAAATTAAAAATTAAAAATTAAAAATTAAAAATTAATAATTAAAAATTAAAAATTAAAAGTTAAAAATTAAAAATTAAAAATTAAAAATTAAAAATTAAAAATTAAAAATTTAAAAATTAAACATTAAACATTAAAAATTTAAAATTAAAAATTAAAAACTAAAATTAAAAATTAAAAATTAAAAATTAAAAATTAAAAATTAAAAATTAAAAATTAAAAATTAAAAATTAAAAATTAAAAATTAAAAATTAAAAATTAAAAATTAAAAATTAAAAATTAAAAATTAAAAATTAAAAATTAAAAATTTAAAATTAAAAATTAAAAATTAAAAATTAAAAATTAAAAATTAAAAATTAAAAATTAAAAATTAAAAATTAAAAATTAAAAATTAAAAATTAAAAATTAAAAATTAAAAATTAAAAATTAAAAATTAAAAATTAAAAATTAAAAATTAAAAATTAAAAATTAAAAATTAAAAATTAAAAATTAAAAATTAAAAATTAAAAATTTAAAATTAAAAATTAAAAATTAAAAATTAAAAATTAAAAATTAAAAATTAAAAATTAAAAATTAAAAATTAAAAATTAAAAATTAAAAATTAAAAATTAAAAATTAAAAATTAAAAATTAAAAATTAAAAATTAAAAATTAAAAATAAAAATTAAAAATTAAAAATTAAAAATTAAAAATTAAAAATTAATAATTAAAAATAAAAAATTAAAAACTAAAAATTAAAAATTAAAAATTAAAAATTAAAAATTAAAAATTAAAAACTAAAAATTAAAAATTAAAAATAAAAAAATAAAAATTAAAAATTAAAAAATTAAAAATTTAAAAATTTAAAAATTAAAAATTAAAAATTAAAAATTAAAAATTAAAAGTTAAAAATTAAAAATTAAAAATGAAAAATTAAAAATTAAAAATTAAAAATTAAAAATTACAAATTACAAATTACAAATTAAAAATTAAAAATTAAAAATTAAAAATTAAAAATTAAAAATTAAAAATTAAAAATTAAAAATTAAAAATTAAAAATTAAAAATTAAAAATTAAAAATTAAAAATTAAAAATGAAAATAAAAATTAAAAATTATAAATTAAAAATTAATAATTAAAAATAAAAAATTAAAAACTAAAAATTAAAAATTAAAAATTAAAAATTAAAAATTAAAAATTAAAAATTAAAAATTAAAAATTAAAAATTTAAAATTAAAAATTAAAAATTAAAAATTAAAAATTAAAAATTAAAAATTAAAAATTAAAAATTAAAAATTAAAAATTAAAAATTAAAAATTAAAAATTAAAAATTAAAAATTAAAAATTAAAAATTAAAAATTAAAAATTAAAAATTAAAAATTAAAAATTAAAAATTAAAAATTAAAAATTAAAAATTAAAAATTAAAAATTAAAAATTAAAAATTAAAAATTAAAAATTAAAAATTAAAAATTAAAAAATTAAAAATTAAAAATTAAAAATTAAAAATTAAAAATTAAAAATTAAAAATTAAAAATTAAAAATTAAAAATTAAAAATTAAAAATTTAAAATTAAAAATTAAAAATTAAAAATTAAAAATTAAAAATTAAAAATTAAAAATTAAAAATTAAAAATTAAAAATTAAAAATTAAAAATTAAAAATTAAAAATTAAAAATTAAAAATTAAAAATTAAAAATTAAAAATTAAAAATTAAAAATTAAAAATTAAAAATTAAAAATTAAAAATTAAAAATTAAAAATTAAAAATTAAAAATTAAAAATTAAAAATTAAAAATTAAAAATTAAAAATTAAAAATTAAAAATTAAAAATTAAAATTAAAAATTAAAAATTAAAAATTAAAAACTAAAAATTAAAAATTAAAAATTTAAATTAAAAATTAAAAATTAAAAATTAAAAATAAAAAATTAAAAATTAAAAACTAAAAACTAAAAATTAAAAACTAAAAATTAAAAACTAAAAATTAAAAATTAAAAATTATAAAATTAAAAATTAAAAATTGAAAATTAAAAATTAAAAATTAATAATTAAAAATTAAAATTTAAAAATTAAAAATTATAAATTAAAAATTAAAAATTAAAAATTAAAAATTAAAAATTAAAAATTGAAAATTAAAAATTAAAAATTAAAAATTAAAAATTAAAAATTAAAAATAAAAAATTAAAAATTAAAAATTAAAAATTAAAAATTAAAAATTAAAAATTAAAAATTAAAAATTAAAAATTAAAAATTAAAAATTAAAAATTAAAAATTAAAAATTAAAAATTAAAAATTAAAAATTAAAAATTAAAATTAAAAATTAAAAATTAAAAATTAAAAATTAAAAATTAAAAATTAAAAATTAAAAATTAAAAATTAAAAATTAAAAATTAAAAATTAAAAATTAAAAATTAAAAATTAAAAATTAAAAATTAAAAATTAAAAATTAAAAATTAAAAATTAAAAATTAAAAATTAAAAATTAAAAATTAAAAATTAAAAATTAAAAATTAAAAATTAAAAATTAAAAATTAAAAATTAAAAATTAAAAATAAAAATTAAAAATTAACAATTAAAAATTAAAAATTAAAAATTAAAAATTCAAAATTAAAAATTAAAAATTAAATATTAAAAATTAAAAATTAAAAATTAAAAATTAAAAATTAAAAATTAAAAATTAAAAATTAAAAATTAAAAATTAAAAATTAAAAATTAAAAATTAAAAATTAAAAATTAAAAATTAAAAATTAAAAATTAAAAATTAAAAATTAAAAATTAAAAATTAAAAATTAAATATTAAAAATTAAAAATTAAAAATTAAAAATTAAAAATTAAAAATTAATAATTAAAAATTAAAAATTAAAAATTAAAAATTAAAAATTAAAAATTAAAAATTAAAAATTAAAAATTAAAAATTAAAAATTAAAAATTAAAAACTAAAAACTAAAAATTAAAAACTAAAAATTAAAAATTAAAAATTAAAAATTAAATATTAAAAATTAAAAATTAAAAATTAAAAATTAAAAATTAAAAATTAAAAATTAAAAATTAAAAATTAAAAATTAAAAATTAAAAATTAAAAATTAAAAATTAAAAATTAAAAATTAAAAATTAAAAATTAAAAATTAAAAATTAAAAATTAAAAATTAAAAATTAAAAATTAAAAATTAAAAATTAAAAATTAAAAATTATAAATTAAAAATTAAAAATCAAAAATTAAAAATTAAAAATAAAAATTAAATATTAAAAATTAAAAATTATAAATTAAAATTACAAATTAAAAATTAAAAATTAAAAATTAAAAATTAATAATTAAAAATTAAAAATTAAAAGTTAAAAATTAAAAATTAAAAATTAAAAATTAAAAATTAAAAATTAAAAATTTAAAAATTAAACATTAAACATTAAAAATTTAAAATTAAAAATTAAAAACTAAAATTAAAAATTAAAAATTAAAAATTAAAAATTAAAAATTAAAAATTAAAAATTAAAAATTAAAAATTAAAAATTAAAAATTAAAAATTAAAAATTAAAAATTAAAAATTAAAAATTAAAAATTAAAAATTAAAAATTAAAAATTAAAAATTAAAAATTAAAAATTAAAAATTAAAAATTAAAAATTAAAAATTAAAAATTAAAAATTAAAAATTAAAAATTTAAAATTAAAAATTAAAAATTAAAAATTAAAAATTAAAAATTAAAAATTAAAAATTAAAAATTAAAAATTAAAAATTAAAAATTAAAAATTAAAAATTAAAAATTAAAAATTAAAAATTAAAAATTAAAAATTAAAAATTAAAAATTAAAAATTAAAAATTAAAAATTAAAAATTAAAAATTAAAAATTAAAAATTAAAAATTAAAAATTAAAAATTAAAAATTAAAAATTAAAAATTAAAAATTAAAAATTAAAAATTAAAAATTAAAAATTAAAAATTAAAAATTAAAAATTTAAAATTAAAAATTAAAAATTAAAAATTAAAAATTAAAAATTAAAAATTAAAAATTAAAAATTAAAAATTAAAAATTAAAAATTAAAAATTAAAAATTAAAAATTAAAAATTAAAAATTAAAAATTAAAAATTAAAAATTAAAAATTAAAAATTAAAAATTAAAAATTAAAAATTAAAAATTAAAAATTAAATATTAAAAATTAAAAATTAAAAATTAAAAATTAAAAATTAAAAATTAAAAATTAAAAATTAAAAATTAAAAATTAAAAATTAAAAATTAAAAATTAAATATTAAAAATTAAAAATTAAAAATTAAAAATTAAAAATTAAAAATTAAAAATTAAAAATTAAAAATTAAAAATTAAAAATTAAAAATTAAAAATTAAAAATTAAAAATTAAAAATTAAAAATTAAAAATTAAAAATTAAAAATTAAAAATTAAAAATTAAAAAACAAAAATTAAAAACTAAAAATTAAAAATTAAAAATTACAAATTACAAATTAAAAATTAAAAATTAAAAATTAAAAACTAAAAATTAAAAATTAAAAATTAAAAATTAAAAATTAAAAATTAAAAACTAAAAATTAAAAATTAAAAATTAAAAAATAAAAATTAAAAATTAAAAATTAAAAATTTAAATTAAGAATTAAAAATTAAAAATTAAAAATTAAAAATTAAAAATTAAAAATTAAAAATTAAAAATTAAAAATTAAAAATTAAAAATTAAAAATTAAAAATTAAAAATTAAAAATTAAAAATTAAAAATTAAAAATTAAAAATTAAAAATTAAAAATTAAAAATTAAAAATTAAAAATGAAAAATTAAAAATTAAAAATTATAAATTAAAAATTAATAATTAAAAATAAAAAATTAAAAACTAAAAACTAAAAATTAAAAATTAAAAATTTAAAATTAAAAATTAAAAACTTAAAAATTAAAAATTAAAAATTAAAAATTAAAAATTAAAAATTAAAAATTTAAAATTAAAAATTAAAAATTAAAAATTAAAAATTAAAAATTAAAAATTAAAAATTAAAAATTAAAAATTAAAAATTAAAAATTAAAAATTAAAAATTAAAAATTAAAAATTAAAAATTAAAAATTAAAAATTAAAAATTAAAAATTAAAAATTAAAAATTAAAAATTAAAAATTAAAAATTAAAAATTAAAAATTAAAAATTAAAAATTAAAAATTAAAAATTAAAAATTAAAAATTAAAAATTAAAAATTAAAAATTAAAAATTAAAAATTAAAAATTAAAAATTAAAAATTAAAAATTAAAAATTAAAAATTAAAAATTAAAAATTAAAAATTAAAAATTAAAAATTAAAAATTAAAAATTAAAAATTAAAAATTAAAAATTAAAAATTAAAAATTAAAAATTAAAAATTAAAAATTAAAAATTAAAAATTAAAAATTAAAAATTAAAAATTAAAAATTAAAAATTAAAAATTAAAAATTAAAAATTAAAAATTAAAAATTAAAAATTAAAAATTAAAAATTAAAAATTAAAAATTAAAAATTAAAAATTAAAAATTAAAAATTAAAAATTAAAAATTAAAAATTAAAAATTAAAAATTAAAAATTAAAAATTAAAAATTAAAATTTAAAAATTAAAAATTAAAAATTAAAAATTAAAAATTAAAAATTAAAAATTAAAAATTATAAATTAAAAATTAAAAATCAAAAATTAAAAATTAAAAATAAAAATTAAATATTAAAAATTAAAAATTATAAATTAAAATTACAAATTAAAAATTAAAAATTAAAAATTAAAAATTAAAAATTAAAAATTAATAATTAAAAATTAAAAATTAAAAGTTAAAAATTAAAAATTAAAAATTAAAAATTAAAAATTAAAAATTAAAAATTAAAAATTAAAAATTTAAAAATTAAACATTAAACATTAAAAATTTAAAATTAAAAATTAAAAACTAAAATTAAAAATTAAAAATTAAAAATTAAAAATTAAAAATTAAAAATTAAAAATTAAAAATTAAAAATTAAAAATTAAAAATTAAAAATTAAAAATTAAAAATTAAAAATTAAAAATTAAAAATTAAAAATTAAAAATTAAAAATTAAAAATTTAAAATTAAAAATTAAAAATTAAAAATTAAAAATTAAAAATTAAAAATTAAAAATTAAAAATTAAAAATTAAAAATTAAAAATTAAAAATTAAAAATTAAAAATTAAAAATTAAAAATTAAAAATTAAAAATTAAAAATTAAAAATTAAAAATTAAAAATTAAAAATTAAAAATTAAAAATTAAAAATTAAAAATTAAAAATTAAAAATTAAAAATTAAAAATTAAAAATTAAAAATTAAAAATTAAAAATTAAAAAATCAAATTAGAAATTACAAATTACAAATTACCAATTACAAATTACAAATTAAAAATTAAAAATTAAAAATTAAAAATTAAAAATTAAAAATTAAAAATTAAAAATTAAAAATTAAAAATTAAAAATTAAAAATTAAAAATTAAAAATTAAAAATTAAAAATTAAAAATTAAAAATTAAAAATTAAAAATCAAAAATTAAAAATTTAAAATTAAAAATTAAAAATTAAAAATAAAAATTAAAAATTAAAAATTAAAAATTAATAATTAAAAATAAAAAATTAAAAACTAAAAATTAAAAATTAAAAATTAAAAATTAAAAATTAAAAATTAAAAATTAAAAATTAAAAATTAAAAATTAAAAATTAAAAATTAAAAACTAAAAATTAAAAATTAAAAATAAAAAAATAAAAATTAAAAATTAAAAATTTAAAAATTTAAAAATTTAAAAATTAAAAATTAAAAATTAAAAGTTAAAAATTAAAAATGAAAAATTAAAAATTAAAAATTAAAAATTACAAATTACAAATTACAAATTAAAAATTAAAAATTAAAAATTAAAAATTAAAAATTAAAAATTAAAAATTAAAAATTAAAAATTAAAAATTAAAAATTAAAAATTAAAAATTAAAAATTAAAAATTAAAAATTAAAAATTAAAAATTAAAAATTAAAAATTAAAAATTAAAAATTAAAAATTAAAAATTAAAAATTAAAAATTAAAAATTAAAAATTAAAAATTAAAAATTAAAAATTAAAAATTAAAAATTAAAAATTAAAAATTAAAAATTAAAAATTAAAAATTAAAAATTAAAAATTAAAAATTAAAAATTAAAAATTAAAAATTAAAAATTAAAAATTAAAAATTAAAAATTAAAAATTAAAAATTAAAAATTAAAAATTAAAAATTAAAAACTAAAAATTAAAAATTAAAAAACAAAAATTAAAAATTAAAAACTAAAAATTAAAAATTAAAAATTACAAATTACAAATTAAAAATTAAAAATTAAAAATTAAAAACTAAAAATTAAAAATTAAAAATTAAAAATTAAAAATTAAAAATTAAAAACTAAAAATTAAAAATTAAAAATTAAAAATTAAAAATTAAAAATTAAAAATTTAAATTAAGAATTAAAAATTAAAAATTAAAAATTAAAAATTAAAAATTAAAAATTAAAAATTAAAAATTAAAAATTAAAAATTAAAAATTAAAAATTAAAAATTAAAAATTAAAAATTAAAAATTAAAAATTAAAAATTAAAAATTAAAAATTAAAAATTAAAAATTAAAAATTAAAAATTAAAAATTAAAAATTAAAAATTAAAAATTAATAATTAAAAATTAAAAATGAAAAATTAAAAATTAAAAATTATAAATTAAAAATTAATAATTAAAAATAAAAAATTAAAAACTAAAAACTAAAAATTAAAAATTAAAAATTTAAAATTAAAAATTAAAAACTTAAAAATTAAAAATTAAAAATTAAAAATTAAAAATTAAAAATTAAAAATTAAAAATTAAAAATTTAAAATTAAAAATTAAAAATTAAAAATTAAAAATTAAAAATTAAAAATTAAAAATTAAAAATTAAAAATTAAAAATTAAAAATTAAAAATTAAAAATTAAAAATTAAAAATTAAAAATTAAAAATTAAAAATTAAAAATTAAAAATTAAAAATTAAAAATTAAAAATTAAAAATTAAAAATTAAAAATTAAAAATTAAAAATTAAAAATTAAAAATTAAAAATTAAAAATTAAAAATTAAAAATTAAAAATTAAAAATTAAAAATTAAAAATTAAAAATTAAAAATTAAAAATTAAAAATTAAAAATTAAAAATTAAAAATTAAAAATTAAAAATTAAAAATTAAAAATTAAAAATTAAAAATTAAAAATTAAAAATTAAAAATTAAAAATTAAAAATTAAAAATTAAAAATTAAAAATTAAAAATTAAAAATTAAAAATTAAAAATTAAAAATTAAAAATTAAAAATTAAAAATTAAAAATTTAAAATTAAAAATTAAAAATTAAAAATTAAAAATTAAAAATTAAAAATTAAAAATTAAAAATTAAAAATTAAAAATTAAAAATTAAAAATTAAAAATTAAAAATTAAAAATTAAAAATTTAAAATTAAAAATTAAAAATTAAAAATTAAAAATTAAAAATTAAAAATTAAAATTTAAAAATTAAAAATTAAAAATTAAAAATTAAAAACTAAAAACTAAAAATTAAAAATTAAAAATTTAAATTAAAAATCAAAAATTAAAAATTAAAAATAAAAAATTAAAAATTAAAAATTAAAAACTAAAAACTAAAAATTAAAAACTAAAAATTAAAAACTAAAAATTAAAAATTAAAAATTATAAAATTAAAAATTAAAAATTGAAAATTAAAAATTAAAAATTAAAAATTAAAAATTAAAAATTAAAAATTAATAATTAAAAATTAAAATTTAAAAATTAAAAATTATAAATTAAAAATTAAAAATTAAAAATTGAAAATTAAAAATTAAAAATTAAAAATTAAAAATTAAAAATTAAAAATAAAAAATTAAAAATTAAAAATTAAAAATTAAAAATTAAAAATTAAAAATTAAAAATTAAAAATTAAAAATTAAAAATTAAAAATTAAAAATTAAAAATTAAAAATTAAAAATTAAAAATTAAAAATTAAAAATTAAAAATTAAAAATTAAAAATTAAAAATTAAAAATTAAAAATTAAAAATTAAAAATTAAAAATTAAAAATTAAAAATTAAAAATTAAAAATTAAAAAGTAAAAATTAAAAATTAAAAATTAAAAATTAAAAATTAAAAATTAAAAATTAAAAATTAAAAATTAAAAATTAAAAATTAAAAATTAAAAATTAAAAATTAAAATTAAAAATTAAAAATTAAAAAGTAAAAATTAAAAATTAAAAATTAAAAATTAAAAATTAAAAATTAAAAATTAAAAATTAAAAATTAAAAATTAAAAATTAAAAATTAAAAATTAAAAATTAAAAATTAAAAATTAAAAATTTAAAATTAAAAATTAAAAATTAAAAAATAATAATTAAAATTAAAAATTAAAAATTAAAAATTAAAAATTAAAAATTAAAATTTAAAAATTAAAAATAAAAAATTAAAAATTAAAAATTAAAAATTAAAAATTATAAAATAAAAATCAAAAATTAAAAATTAAAAAATAAAAATTAAAAATTAAAAATTCAAAAATTAAAAATAAAAATTAAAAATCAAAAATTCAAAATTCAAAATTAAAAATTCAAAATTCAAAATTCAAAATTCAAAATTCAAAATTCAAAATTCAAAATTCAAAATTCAAAATTCAAAATTCAAAATTCATAATTCAAAATTCAAAATTCAAAATTCAAAATTCAAAATTAAAAATTAAAAATTAAAAATTAAAAATTAAAAATTAAAAATTAAAAATTAAAAATTAAAAATTAAAAATTAAAAATTAAAAATTAAAAATTAAAAATTAAAAATTAAAAATTAAAAATTAAAAATTAAAAATTAAAAATTAAAAATTAAAAATCAAAAATTCAAAATTCAAAATTCAAAATTCAATATTAAAAATTCAAAATTCAAAATTAAAAATTAAAAATTAAAAATTAAAAATTTAAAATTTAAAAATTAAAAATTTAAAATTAAAAATTAAAAATTAAAAATTAAAAAGTAAAAATTAAAAATTAAAAATTAAAAATTAAAAATTAAAAATTAAAAATTAAAAATTAAAAATTAAAAATTAAAAATTAAAAATTAAAAATTAAAAATTAAAAATTAAAAATTAAAAATTAAAAATTAAAAATTAAAAATTAAAAATTAAAAATTAAAAATTAAAAATTAAAATTTAAAAATTAAAAATTAAAAATTAAAAATTAAAAATTAAAAATTAAAAATTAAAAATTAAAAATTAAAAACTAAAAACTAAAAATTAAAAATTTAAAATAAAAATTAAAAATTAAAAATGAAAAATTAAAAATTAAAAATTAACAGTTAAAAATTAAAAATTAAAAATTATAAATTAAAAATTAAAAATTAAAAATTAAAAATTAAAAATTAAAAATTAAAAATTAAAAATTAAAAATTAAAATTAAAAATTAAAAATTAAAAATTAAAAATTAAAAATTAAAAATTAAAAATTAAAAATTAAAAATTAAAAATTAAAAATTAAAAATTAAAAATTAAAAATTAAAAATTAAAAATTAAAAATTAAAAATTAAAAATTAAAAATTAAAAATTAAAAATTCAAAATTAAAATTTAAAAATTAAAAATTAAAAATTAAAAATTAAAAATTAAAAATTAAAAATTAAAAATTAAAAATTAAAAATTAAAAATTAAAAATTAAAAATTAAAAATTAAAAATTAAAAATTAAAAATTAAAAATTAAAAATTAAAAATTAAAAATTAAAAATTAAAAATTAAAAATTAAAAATTAAAAATTAAAAATTAAAAATTAAAAATTAAAAATTAAAAATTAAAAATTAAAAATTAAAAATTAAAAATTAAAAATTAAAAATTAAAAATTAAAAATTAAAAATTAAAAATTAAAAATTAAAAATTAAAAATTAAAAATTAAAAATTAAAAATTAAAAATTAAAAATTAAAATTTAAAAATTGAAAATTAAAAATTAAAAATTGAGAATTAAAAATTAAAAATTAATAATTAAAAATTAAAAATTAAAAATTAAAAATTAAAAATTAAAAATTAAAAATTAAAAATTAAAAATTAAAAATTAAAAATTAAAAATTAAAAATTAAAAATTAAAAATTAAAAATTAATAATTAAAAATTAAAAATTAAAAATTAAAAATTAAAAATTATAAACTAAAAATTAAAAATTAAAAATTAAAAATTAAAAATCAAAAATTAAAAATTAAAAATTAAAAATTCAAAATTCAAAATTAAAAATTAAAAATTAAAAATTAAAAATTAAAAATTAAAAATTAAAAAATTAAAAATTAAAAATTAAAAATTAAAAATTAAAAATCAAAAATTAAAAATTAAAAATTAAAAATTAAAAATTAAAAATTAAAAATTAAAAATTAAAAATTAAAAATTAAAAATTAAAAATTAAAAATTAAAAATTAAAAATTAAAAATTAAAAATTAAAAATTAAAAATTAAAAATTAAAAATTAAAAATTAAAAATTAAAAATTAAAAATTAAAAATTAAAAATTAAAAATTAAAAATTAAAAATTAAAAATTAAAAATTAAAAAATAAAAATTAAAAATTAAAAATTAAAAATTAAAAATTTAAAATTTAAAATTAAAAATTAAAAATTAAAAATTAAAAATTAAAAATTAAAAATTAAAAATTAAAAATTAAAAATTAAAAATTAAAAATTAAAAATTAAAAATTAAAAATTAAAAATTAAAAATTAAAAATTAAAAATTAAAAATTAAAAATTAAAAATTAAAAATTAAAAATTAAAAATTAAAAATTAAAAATTAAAAATTAAAAATTAAAAATTAAAAATTAAAAATTAAAAATTAAAAATTAAAAATTAAAAATTAAAAATTAAAAATTAAAAATTAAAAATTAAAAATTAAAAATTAAAAATTAAAAATTAAAAATTAAAAATTAAAAATTAAAAATTAAAAATTAAAAATTAAAAATTAAAAATTAAAAATTAAACATTAAAAATTAAAAATTAAAAAACAAAAATTAAAAATTAAAAATTAAAAATTAAAAATTAAAAATTAAAACTTAAAAATTAAAAATTAAAAATTAAAATTAAAAATTAAAAATTAAAAATTAAAAATTAAAAATTAAAAATTAAAAATTAAAAATTAAAAATTAAAAATTAAGAATTAAAAATTAAAAATTAAAAATTAAAAATTAAAAATTAAAAATTAAAAATTAAAAATTAAAAATTAAAAATTAAAAATTAAAAATTAAAAATTAAAAATTAAAAATTAAAGATTAAAAATTAAAGATTAAAAATTAATAATTAAAAATTAAAAATTAAAAATTAAAATTAAAAATTAAAAATTAAAATTTAAAAATTAAAAATTAAAAATTAAAAATTAAAAATTAAAAATTAAAAATTAAAAATTAAAAATTAAAAATTAAAAATTAAAAATTAAAAATTAAAAATTAAAAATTAAAAATTAAAAATTAAAAATTAAAAATTAAAAATTAAAAATTAAAAATTAAAAATTAAAAATTAAAAATTAAAAATTAAAAATTAAAAATTAAAAATTAAAAATTAAAAATTACAAATTAAAGATTAAAAATTAAAAATTAAGATTAAAAAATAAAAATTAAAAATTAAAAATTAAAAATTAAAAATTAAAAATTACAAATTAAAAATTAAAAATTAAAAATTAAGATTAAAAAATAAAAATTAAAAATTAAAAATTAAAAATTAAAAATTAAAAATTAAAAATTAAAAATTAAAAATTAAAAATTAAAAATTAAAAATTAAAAATTAAAAATTAAAAATTAAAATAACCAGGTAACTTGTTGAACTTGTAACTTGATATGGGTAAGTTTTGCGTCTATGTGTATTGTCCAAGTGAGGCGGAGCACAGTGGCGCGAATCATCACTGTTCCAGCTAAATTACTCTACACCTCACGTAGTTCAACTGTTTGAGTTGGGGTTATTTTTAAATGTTCGTTTAGAGTGTACGCATCGATCCCTCTTTTAGGGATTTTTGATTTTGGCTCACATTTTTCTGAATTTGTTTCCAAAACTTGCTATTTCCGAAAAAACGGGTTTTTTTTGAAAAATGTTCAGCTTCAAATCTTCCTTTCGATAAATTCTAGAAAACTGTCTGCGTGAAACTGTGGAGAAAAATTTAAAATTTTTATCTATCAAAAGCGTTAGAAAAATGTTTGCACTTGCAAATGAGCTTGTTTGTCAAAGAAAACAATTTGTTAACCGATACGCAGTCAAGGTTCCGTTCAAAGCATAGTTCCGTAAATTAAATTTTTTGGCGCTTCTTGACCATTCGAAGGCCTTTGATATGGTTGACCATAGCACACTTTGCATGAAACTTAGCCATTTTTTTTTACCTTTCTTAATGTTAATATTACGTGGCTTAATCATTTAAGATTTATCAGAGGAGTGCCTCAAGGGTCAGTACGTGGACCCATAATCCTTTCAATTTGTGCAAATGATCTACCATAACAGTTTTCGCATTGCATAATTCACATGTATGCAGATGATATGCAATTATATATAAGTAGTCCAATGCCATCCGTTGCCGTAAATAAAGCTAGACTAAATTATGATTTACACAAGATTTTACTCTTGGCAACAGTAAATGGACTTTGTTTTAATCCAAATAAGTCAACGTGCATGGTAAATCTTAAAAGAACAATAGATCCTGCCATAACTGATGATATTATAATAGACGGGGAAAAATAGCTATTGTAAATTCTGTCAAGAACAAACTTACAACATGTTAAGTTTGCTTTGCTACGCCGTTGCATTGCATCAGAATGATAGCTTTACTTGTATGCTACACGTCTTTGGAGTATTCTTCCACATACCCAACAACTTAATAGTAACGCAAATAGTTTTAAGCAGTTTCTATTTAAATTTTTTTAACAATCTTAAATGTAAATTATGTGTTCTTTGTATTAATTGTTCTACTATATGTTTGCTTTAATGTAATTTTTGGATATTGTATTCCTATAATTTATATAAGATTAAATCTTATTGTACAGGAAATGGAAAATCAATAATAAATAAATAAACATCAACATATTTTCACAATATATATAGATATTTCCATTTATTTCAAATAAATTCTGCATAAAAGTTAACATGAACACACAGACAGATGCACGGACGACTTTATTAAATCGACTCAGAAACTCTAAGTCGACCGGGACAATAACAGGTGGGTCTGGGTAAAGCATTTTTTCTTTACAAACATCAGCACTACTTCATAATACTCTGATCACAGAGTGGCATAGGGCATAAATACTTGATGTGATAAAAGAGGCCTAATTAAGAGACTCATATGTACGAAAGAGAACTAATTTTCTTTATTAAGAGTGTTACTTTGTTGCTTTGACATTAAAAACCAACGGATTTTAGATTCCTTCTGTGAATGTGTCATACATACAAACGCACAATCTGCATTTATAATTCATTTTCTATGTGGCCAAATATAGATATGTACATATATATGAACATATCTTCATGTGTACATATCGATTTATGTATACAGGTATGTGCGTTACAAATTCTCATTTCTTCTTGAACAGTATGCTGTTCTGTATTGTATAGAGTTTAACTTTTCACTCTCTAAAAAGTCATACATGTATACATATATTCATTCATTAAGTTATTTCAACGAAATGAAAACGTCTCAAAGAATATTTGAATATATATACATTCAAAACAAAGTTCCCGCAATCAGAGACAAATACAAAAGCAATGTCAATGTTAGCATACCGATCAGTTTTTATTTAGTCAATAAACAACGTAGAACGTTCAAAAGAAACGGAAGAAACAACGAAAAGAAATAAGTGATCGTTTGGTTGAAGGATGAACGATCGATCAACCCACTGTGCACGACTAATTGGAATGTGAATAGCTAAAAGAAGCAGTGAAAATAATTTCGCTAATCTCAGTAATAAAATATTGTATCTGTATTTAAATAAAAAGCGTTATTTTAAATTAGAAAAATAAAAATATACGTTAAATTAAATAAAAATTGATACTTTATGCAATGGGACTAGTTTTAGTGTTGTTGTCCACAATTGTGTTTGTAATATGTTTGTATGTGTATCTTAAAGTTGTCTATGAATGCATAAGAAAAGTGCGTGTTAAAAAAATTGATAGCCCAGCGGCCAAAAAAAGTTTGTCCGGTTACAGTGTGTCATTATCAGTGCAGTTTGTGGAATATAAACAAGCTCCAGGTCCACTTCCATGGCCCATTTTGGGGAATTTGGCGCTTTTGGGACGTTACGATGTACCATTTCAAGGATTTACAGAGTTAGCAAAAGAATTTGGCGATGTTTATTCGATTACATTGGGTACTAATCGTTGCTTAATTGTCAATAATTTAAATTTAATTCGCGAAGTACTCAATCAGAACGGAAAATATTTTGGGGGACGTCCAGACTTTCGGAGATTCCATGTACTCTTTGGTGGCAATCGAAATAACTGTAAGTAATCTTTATTATAACAACTGGTAGAAATTTAATTGTACATCCAAAATGATTGTAATTTAAAAAACACTATGTGACAAAATCACATCGATTTCTTAGAAGCAAACAAATAAAAAAAACAATATGTGATATCAATCATATCGATCTATTGGAAAAAAACAGATCATTTTCCTTCATTTTACAGTTTTAACTTTTTTACTCTATCCATGCAAATCTTTTGATTATGTGTACTATTCGACTTTCAAATTCTATGATATTAAAAACGTGTCTCATCTTAAATATCCTTTAACTGTCGTGATCATATCATGATATTAGAAAACAGTCACTCCTAACCTACCCTAATTGATAGTAATTCCTTTTCAACAATATGTTTATATCGATATGATAGTAACGTTCAAAAGTGATGAAATATTTTTGAATTTCTTTATTTATTATTATGCTGATCAGTATGTTTAACATTAGGTTAATCAATAAATCTACATCGAATAAATTTACATTCAAACTATTAAGTATACAGATAATGCATAATAATTATATAAATAATTTAAATCGATTTAAAAATTTTTAAAAATTCTAAATATGTTAATATCCGTTACAATTTATTTTCATACATGAAATTTTTAATGTAAATATTGTAACAGATATGAAAAATGTCCTTTAAATTGTCCTGAAAATATATGCACGTACATAAATATATACATACATATGTGTCACACCTTCGTTACTCATTTATCATTAAGTACATCTCAAAACATAACAATCGAAAAAGTAGTCACCAGAGTTCTCACCATTGTGGCAACTACAAAAAATTAAATTTTTATGGGTATTTTTTTTTTTAAATTATCATCTCTACAATGCAGTTTGTTATCATATATAAATATAAGTACATAAAAATGGTATCAAAATAACTCTTCAAACACTTATTTATTAGATGGTATTATATAAGTGCTACATTTGTGGTACATAACTTTCTAACTCGATATAAAAATATCAATCCGCCTGTCCATCTGTGTGTCCATCTAAACTAAAAGTCGGAAAGGAAAATATGTTTTGATAAAATTTGGTGATATAAAATTTTGTCACCCATTGCACTATGGCTAATGAATATGATGAAAATCGGTTCAAAGAGTCTACTATGAGATGGACTTAAATTACCTTAAAATTCACATTACATATCTGTATCGTGATCTACTGTAGGACATAAATCTGTTCATGGCAAAAAATTACATATATTTTACTGAAATTTGGTTTATGTTTTTGAGATATATACCTATCACGAAATTTTTCGACCTAGTACTCATCTGCCGACAACAAATTCAATTAAAATTCTAATCAAGTTGTGTTTATGCTTAAATTTCGTTTATGACCATAATAATAACAAAAATACCTTTGAGGAATAATATCGATATTTTATATATTAGATCGTCTGTGGTACTTATTGTTTTGTTTGCTAAGCTAGTCTAAATAATTTTTGAATCTTGACTTTGAAGCAGAGCTGTGGAGTAGGAGTCGGAGTTGTGGAGTCGGAGTCGTGGTGTTAGTACCGGAGTTGGTGTCGGAGTCACTACAAAAACTTGCGACCCAGACTATAAAAATTTCTCGGTATTGCACGTGATTGAAAAATTCATGGAGAATATAGATACATTTTTGGCACAATTATGATCTTGAGCCTGATTAATTTCTAACTCAATCGATAAAATGATAAAGATCGAAAATAAGAATTGTTATTTTTTTTATATAAAAATAAAAAGTAATAATGTTTTACAGATCACTACAAATAAGTAGATTTTTTTTTAATTTTATGAGAGTAAGTTCACCCACTTTAATTAAATAATTTGTCAATCATTTTCATTTGAAGTTTTATTATTTAAGTTTCCGATATTCTAATTTTTGTTCATTATAATTATCACAGCATAATTATTATGGTTTTTACAAATATGTCCACATACATTTATCATCGGAGTTGGAGTTGGGCTTTAAAAGTTCCAGCGGTTGAAGGCGAAGTCAGAGTTGGAACTATTTTTTGACGATTCCACAACCCTGCTTTGTAGACATACACACTTTCTTTTAACAAAAAGTGAATTTTTCAATTTGTGTTATTGAAGAGTTTACAGTGTCATTGCCGCAATAGTTAATTCATTTATATGAATAATAAAAACTTAAACAAACGAAAAACATAATGAAACCATTAGCAAATCCCCCCCCTAAGAAGCATATATAAAAAATGGGTATTTCTCAGATGTAGCTACAGTTTACCATATAATCTTCTTTCTTGTTTGTTTTTGTTGATACATTTAACTGTCAAAAGTACTTCAGTGACTAATATTGTCACAGTGTACAGTGTAGATAGAGTGACGTATTGTAAATTATCGAATCAGCTATTTATTCTAAACTTAACCTAGAGCGAATAATAAATTAGTTTTCTTTAACTTAAAAATTTGTACCAGCCAAAAACAGAGGAAACTATGTAATAACTTAGTAAAGTACCTAAAGAAATTTGTTTATAAAATAATAAAACCTTTTGAAATGTAAAATAATAGCTCCTGTTGCATTTTTAATTAATTAATGAGAAAAACTAAAGAAGTTTTAGTAACTTCAAATCTTTTATATTGTAAACCATTTAGTTTATTATTTTATTTTTTTAATACAAACATTTTGGGAGTATTAGTTTTGTGTTTGGGAGTATTAGTTTTTCCAATTACGTAAGAAATTAACAATCTCATTTCCCAACCCTGGGCTATACTCACATATTAACTAATTTAAATGGAAAAAAAAAAAATAATTCTGTTCACTTTGGAGTTAATATTGCTATGTTATCTATAAACATAAAAAATATTCCTAAACCGACTGTACGGTAGCCTATATCATGCGTTTAGAGAGGGGGTATCAGGTCTAATTAATTGGATTTAGAAAACAAGCATAAACCGGCAGATATGAAAAAGTTCATATCGGATGCTATATATACACGTATATTTTGCAAAAACATAAACAAACCAAATATATCATATGATTTGGGTCTTGTGGCAATTTACGTCGATCTAATAAGGGTCATTTGTTTGGGAATAGGTCTGAACATGCACTGATTTTTATTTATTTCAATAGCATTTCTGCTATGGTCGATAAAAGCTTGTTTACTAAATTTCATCACAGTACATTTATATTTATATTTGCGACCTCTTTGATTACAAGGTTTACATGGACACACAGACGGTCGGACGGAAATCGATCGCTATAACAAAAGATGGGTCTAGGTCAAATATATTTGTTATTTACAAACATCAGCACAAAGTCATTATACTCTGACCACATAGTGATATAGGGTATAAAAACAAATTTTGAAAGGATGTTGTTATCGGTGTGTGTTTTAGGATGCCATACTGGAATTGCAGGGGTGTTTACAAATTTTAATTTTTTAATTTTTTTCCTCATAAATGTTATGTGTGCTAAAAATTTATGTTACTTTTAAAATATTCATATACTTATTAGAGATTACAGTAAACAAATTTGTATTTGTATTGTTCTGTTTTTCAAATTGAAGCAAAAAATTTTTTTTGGTATAATAAGGATAATGTCGAGTTTTTTTTTTCTATATTTCAGGACATTTTGAATGAATATTTAATTTTAATAGAAAAAATATGTGATTGGAAGGCCACGACAAAAATTTTTATCATACACAATATACATATATAAAAAAAATTAAAATGAAAATTTTCATAAAAAAAATTTGCTACAAGATCTTTTTTGAATATTTCAAAATAATTTGAATGGATTTCCAATTTTTAAAGAAAAAGGTATTCTTTGGACTTTCTAGTTTTTGCATGGTATTAGAATAACAAACATAAAATTTAAAAGGATAAAATTAAAATATTAAAGTCTTAAAATCTTCAGCGTCTCTGCAATACAAGTAAGATATCCTAAAACGCTCACTAAGATATTTTAAAAAACCTAAACAGGAAACAATTTTTTGCCAGATTTGGATTCAACGTACCAAAAGTTACTATAAAATAAGTATTATAAAGACTGCAAAACTTTTCAAATAATAAAGGGTCCGCCATCTAACGTTTTTTTTCAACTAGTGCTTATTTCGTGAATGGTAACACTTAGCTCATCTCTGATTTGACAGATAATTAGTTTTATCCTTCCGCTGAACGAATATGGTTGTGTATACGCTTGAACAACGCTGGGAAATATTGCGACATTACTTTGAAAATCATGGTAATGTTGAAGAATGTGTGCGAAAATTGCGTACGGATTTTGGAAGAAGAAAAGCACCTTCAGCTCCGTATGTTCGTTATTTTGTGAAAAAAGTGAAAGAAACTGGCATCCTCATCGATAAACCAAAGCGTGAAAAGCCAAAAACAGTGCGTTCACCCGAGAATATTGCTGCTGTGGCATAAAGTGTGCGTGAAGCGCCATCAACATCAATTCACCGTCGTTCTCAAGAATTGAACATTTCGGAGGCATCCTTGAGACGAATTTTGCATAAAGACCTTGGTATGACGTTATACAAAGTGCAATTGGTTCAGGAGTTGAAGCCAACTGACAACCCAATGCGTTTTCGCTTCGCTAAGTGGGCCTGCGATCGACTTACAGAAGATGCCGATTTTGCCAAAAAAATCATCTTTTCAGATGAAGCTCATTTTGATCTTGGCGGGTATGTAAACAAGCAAAATTTTCGCATTTGGGGCACAGAAAACCCGCACGCATACATTGAAAAGCCGATACACCCAAAATGAGTCACTGTTTGGTGCGGATTTTGGTCCAGAGGCATAATTGGGCCATTTTTCTTCGAAAATGAGCAAGGAGTGCCCGTTACAGTCAATGGCGATCGTTATCGGGCCAGAGGAGGATATTGGCAACATTTGGTTTCAACAGGACGGCGCTACGTGCCACACAGCCGAAGCTACACTCGATGTTTTGCGCCCTGTTTTTTGAAGATCGCATTATCAGCCGCAGAGCTGATGTCGTTTGGCTACCTCGGAGCTGCGATTTGACACCGTTGGACTATTATTTGTGGGGTGCCCTCAAAGATAAGTGTTACGCCAACAAGCCAGAGACAATTGACGGTTTAATGGACAATATTCGTGAAGCCATTGGTGAAATACAGCTGCACACAATCGATAATGTGCTTAAAAATTGGACCGATCGTGTAGGCTACTGCATGGCCAGCCGAGGTAGCCATTTGAATTAAATTATTTTCCATTATGAAACATCAAAGGACCCAATCCTAGTCACACAAAACCAATTTCATAACTAACATTTCAAAAATATTTTTTTTTTCATATTTTTATAGTTTATTTTTCAATGTTTCTTCAAAACCAACACTGAACAAAATTGGTACATAAAAAATGAGTAAATTAATATTAAGCTGGAAAACGCAAGTTTTGTATTATGATTGTTTTCTTTTCAAATGAAATTTATCGAAGAAACTGAGAAGCATATTATAGATCAAACAGAAAGCAAAAGAGACTTAGTTTTGTGGAAAATATTTTCAAAAAGCATGAAAAAAAAATAATTTTTTCAACATTTTGCTGCATAAGCACCACAAAAATTTTCTAAATCAATTTTTAAAAAAATTTTAATTGTTGCACAGGTCTCTAGCAATAATTTGTCTTTTACAGATTGAAAAAATATCAATTAGTCTACGAGTTGTAGCCAAAAAACCATCAAAAATCGAAGGTCGATTAAAAAAAAAATTCGAACTAACATAAACAAACGCCGCAATACAGGTCTTCTAATTTAGCCTCTATTTTCACCCCTCACTCTCAGAATCGACCTAACTTTTGCTAACCTGAATTTGTTCCACAGTGTTATTGTATAGGCATTGCTGATCGTGTTGGTTCTTTTTATTGTTTTGTGTGTAACATGATCACTTTTTATATTTAGTAACCAAAAATATTCTTGTTGGTAGTGACGAATATGTTCTACGCTACAACTCCCTTCTACGGAAGAATGGTCATTCATTTCTAGTGCTATGATCATTCTTTTACAGTTTTTATTATTTAAAATTCTTAATTATATTTACATACAATTGTTTTACAATTCTTATTATTTTGAAATTTCTTAATGATATTAACATACCTATATTTATACCTATACCTATTATTCTAATGATGTTCATATTTCTTAAGTCTATTCTTATGAAGTAATTGTTCTTTATTTGTTCTTATATCTATTATTTTAAATTATTTCTTAACATATTTCCTTAATTATAAATAGTCCATTATATTTCTCATCTAATTGTTCTTTATTTGTTCTTATATCTATTATTTTAAATTATTTCTTAACATATTTCCTTAATTATAAATAGTCCATTATATTTCTCATCTAATATATGACCTGCTTCATTACTAAGTAACACTAATGCCGGTTTTCTCAATGTATCGTCAAACTGCCTGTTAGTTAACCAGGACATAAATTTATTGGACCGATAAACTGCCGGTTAACAATTTTGGTTTTCTCAATGTACCGACAAAAACATTATTTTCAGTTGGCAATGCCTCTCAAAATACGTATGAAAGTTGGGAGAATTATTTTCAGTTGGCAATGCCTCTCAAAATTGATATGAAATTTGGGAGAATGATTTATCTGTACGATAAATAAATAACTGGCAGATGAGTGCCGGTTAGCTTTGCGACAAAATAGAAGCAAACCAGACATTGAGAAAACCAAATTTCTTTAATCGGCAGTTTCTCGTTGGGATAAAAGATAATCGCCTATTGAGAAAACGGGCATAGGTCTCCTATATTAAAATCATAGTTTAAAAATTATAAAAAAAATAATCTATTGTATTTTATCATAATTAATTTTCTGTCTTAATTTATTTATTTTTATGTAAAAATAGTTGGGCCCTCTTATGTGCTGCTTCTAACCTAAATTTTGTCTCTTTGGCATAATTTTCAAAATTGTATAGTGGGGTTATCCTATCTACCTCGTTAAATTGTTGAAACTTGTTTGGAAGCCTTGCAAAAACTAATTCATATGGACAGTAATTATGTACTGTTGATGGCGTGGTATTAAAGCAGTACGTGAAGTACCTAAGCCATTCATCACAATCGCTTTTGTCAACCGATATGTAAGATCTAACGTATTCATTATATGTTCTGTGACTTCTTTCGATTGTTCCGAGCGTCTGGTGATGGTGGGCTGTTGAAGTTAGCTTTTCAATTTTGAGGAGATTGCATATATCCATTAATATCGAGTTTTTGTATTCAGTACCCATGTCCGAAATGAACGTCTTCATCGGGCCATAGGTAAGAATGAAATTTTAAAATGTGGCTTTTGCGACTGTCCTCGCACTTTTGTCTTTAATAGGTACGGTGACAAGATATTTCGTCAAGTCGCATATTATCGTTACTGCATATTCGTTTCCTTAAGTCGACTTTGGAAACGGGCCAATAGTATCCATAAATACAGTATCGAATGGCATTGTTGGTGTCGTTGTTAAGGGACATTTTAAATGGTTTGTTATTTTAGCCGTTTGACATTTATGACAATTTTTTACATGTTTCGTTATGTCTTTCGTCATATTTCTCCAGTAGTAATACCGTTTAATTTTCTCAATTGTTCTGTATATCCCACAGTGTCCTCCTTCAATGTGACTGTCATGGTATCTTTCTACAATATCTTGAATAGCTTTAGCATCTTCACTATCAATCTGGTCACCTTATTTAGTACCGCTACTTTTATTTCATTTAATTTATTATTGCCTAATTCTTTAAAATCATTAATCGAGATAACTTCGAAAATTTTCTCACTAGGTGCCACTTGCAATTTGTCAATGTTATGTTTACAGACCACTTCTTCGAGCCTTGGGAAAAATTGTCCTAAGTCAAGTTTCCCATTGATAAACTTATCATTGATTTGTATATATATGATTATAGATTTTCCTCGTTTAATGTAACATCTTGCGGGGTTAATCTTTAATTTATGATATTTTCTGACGTCAGTGTTACTAATTGGAACATATATACTGGGCTTTTTATATTTATTCTTTTCATGCTGCTTATTCAAAGTATTACTTACTTTCGTACTTGTTCCCATGTTCGTCATCGATGTTGTCGTGACTTTTAGTACGTTGTTCGCGGCTTCATTCATTTGTTTCAAGTCTTCTATACTTATACGCGACAATGCGTTGGCTATATAATTCTCTTTTCCCCTAAGATATTCAACAATGAAATCATATTCTTCTAGGTCAAGTCTCTTTCTGGTCAGTTTGGAGCTCGGATTTTTCATTGAAAATAAGTAAAATAGTGGTCTGTGATCGGTTCTGACTAGGAACCGTTTTCCATATATGTATGGTCTAAAGTGCGTGATAGCCCAATGTATCGCCGTTAATTCTTGTTCGATGGTAGACTTATTAGCTTCTCCCTTTGTAAAGATTTTAGAGGCGTATGCCTCTAAAAGAAGATGTTTTCCATCGTATTTCTGGGTGAGTACAGCACCGCAAGCGTGTTTGCTTGCGTCTGTGGTTATACAGAATTGTTTTCCGAAGTTTGTGTATTGTAGTAGTGTTGGGCTCATTAAATATGTTTTCAGGTGATTGAAAGCGTTATTGCAATCTTTTGTCCATTCAATAGGGACTCCCTTTTTAGACAATCTCGTGAGATGCCTAGAATATTCAGAAAAATTTTTAATAAATCGTCTATAATAATTGCAGAAAGCTACAAATCTCTTCGCACTATCTGCATCTGTGGGTGTTGGATAATCCCTTATCGCCGAATATTTACTATCATCTGGGAGTATGCCCTTATCGGTGCACATATGGCCAAAGTACGTTACTTCGTTCATGAAAAATAAACATTTTTCGGGATGCAATTTGAGGTTATGCTTACGACACAATTCGAAAACGTTCGTAAAATTAGTTAGCATATGCTTCTCTGAACAACCCAAGACAACTAAGTCATCCATGTACAAAAAGGCTTTTCTGGTTTTAAACCACCAAAAGCAATGGTCATCATTCTTTGGAATGAGTTAGGGGCTATTTTTAGTTGGAATGAGTTAGGGGCTATTATATATTTATATATTTATATATTTATATATTTATATATTTATATATTTATATATTTATATATTTATATATTTATATATTTATATATTTATATATTTATATATTTATATATTTATATATTTATATATTTATATATTTATATATTTATATATTTATATATTTATATATTTATATATTTATATATTTATATATTTATATATTTATATATTTATATATTTATATATTTATATATTTATATATTTATATATTTATATATTTATATATTTATATATTTATATATTTATATATTTATATATTTATATATTTATATATTTATATATTTATATATTTATATATTTATATATTTATATATTTATATATTTATATATTTATATATTTATATATTTATATATTTATATATTTATATATTTATATATTTATATATTTATATATTTATATATTTATATATTTATATATTTATATATTTATATATTTATATATTTATATATTTATATATTTATATATTTATATATTTATATATTTATATATTTATATATTTATATATTTATATATTTATATATTTATATATTTATATATTTATATATTTATATATTTATATATTTATATATTTATATATTTATATATTTATATATTTATATATTTATATATTTATATATTTATATATTTATATATTTATATATTTATATATTTATATATTTATATATTTATATATTTATATATTTGTATATTTATATATTTATATATTTATATATTTATTTATTTATATATTTATATATTTATATATTCATATGTTTATATATTTATATATTTATATATTTATATATTTATATATTTATATATTTATATATTTATATATTTATATATTTATATATTTATATATTTATATATTTATATATTTATATATTTATATATTTATATATTTATATATTTATATATTTATATATTTATATATTTATATATTTATATATTTATATATTTATATATTTATATATTTATATATTTATATATTTATATATTTATATATTTATATATTTATATATTTATATATTTATATATTTATATATTTATATATTTATATATTTATATATTTATATATTTATATATTTATATATTTATATATTTATATATTTATATATTTATATATTTATATATTTATATATTTATATATTTATATATTTATATATTTATATATTTATATATTTATATATTTATATATTTATATATTTATATATTTATATATTTATATATTTATATATTTATATATTTATATATTTATATATTTATATATTTATATATTTATATATTTATATATTTATATATTTATATATTTATATATTTATATATTTATATATTTATATATTTATATATTTATATATTTATATATTTATATATTTATATATTTATATATTTATATATTTATATATTTATATATTTATATATTTATATATTTATATATTTATATATTTATATATTTATATATTTATATATTTATATATTTATATATTTATATATTTATATATTTATATATTTATATATTTATATATTTATATATTTATATATTTATATATTTATATATTTATATATTTATATATTTATATATTTATATATTTATATATTTATATATTTATATATTTATATATTTATATATTTATATATTTATATATTTATATATTTATATATTTATATATTTATATATTTATATATTTATATATTTATATATTTATATATTTATATATTTATATATTTATATATTTATATATTTATATATTTATATATTTATATATTTATATATTTATATATTTATATATTTATATATTTATATATTTATATATTTATATATTTATATATTTATATATTTATATATTTATATATTTATATATTTATATATTTATATATTTATATATTTATATATTTATATATTTATATATTTATATATTTATATATTTATATATTTATATATTTATATATTTATATATTTATATATTTATATATTTATATATTTATATATTTATATATTTATATATTTATATATTTATATATTTATATATTTATATATTTATATATTTATATATTTATATATTTATATATTTATATATTTATATATTTATATATTTATATATTTATATATTTATATATTTATATATTTATATATTTATATATTTATATATTTATATATTTATATATTTATATATTTATATATTTATATATTTATATATTTATATATTTATATATTTATATATTTATATATTTATATATTTATATATTTATATATTTATATATTTATATATTTATATATTTATATATTTATATATTTATATATTTATATATTTATATATTTATATATTTATATATTTTATATATTTATATATTTATATATTTATATATTTATATATTTATATATTTATATATTTATATATTTATATATTTATATATTTATATATTTATATATTTATATATTTATATATTTATATATTTATATATTTATATATTTATATATTTATATATTTATATATTTATATATTTATATATTTATATATTTATATATTTATATATTTATATATTTATATATTTATATATTTATATATTTATATATTTATATATTTATATATTTATATATTTATATATTTATATATTTATATATTTATATATTTATATATTTATATATTTATATATTTATATATTTATATATTTATATATTTATATATTTATATATTTATATATTTATATATTTATATATTTATATATTTATATATTTATATATTTATATATTTATATATTTATATATTTATATATTTATATATTTATATATTTATATATTTATATATTTATATATTTATATATTTATATATTTATATATTTATATATTTATATATTTATATATTTATATATTTATATATTTATATATTTATATATTTATATATTTATATATTTATATATTTATATATTTATATATTATATATTTATATATTTATATATTTATATATTTATATATTTATATATTTATATATTTATATATTTATATATTTATATATTTATATATTTATATATTTATATATTTATATATTTATATATTTATATATTTATATATTTATATATTTATATATTTATATATTTATATATTTATATATTTATATATTTATATATTTATATATTTATATATTTATATATTTATATATTTATATATTTATATATTTATATATTTATATATTTATATATTTATATATTTATATATTTATATATTTATATATTTATATATTTATATATTTATATATTTATATATTTATATATTTATATATTTATATATTTATATATTTATATATTTATATATTTATATATTTATATATTTATATATTTATATATTTATATATTTATATATTTATATATTTATATATTTATATATTTATATATTTATATATTTATATATTTATATATTTATATATTTATATATTTATATATTTATATATTTATATATTTATATATTTATATATTTATATATTTATATATTTATATATTTATATATTTATATATTTATATATTTATATATTTATATATTTATATATTTATATATTTATATATTTATATATTTATATATTTATATATTTATATATTTATATATTTATATATTTATATTTATATATTTATATATTTATATATTTATATATTTATATATTTATATATTTATATATTTATATATTTATATATTTATATATTTATATATTTATATATTTATATATTTATATATTTATATATTTATATATTTATATATTTATTTATATATTTATATATTTATATATTTATATATTTATATATTTATATATTTATATATTTATATATTTATATATTTATATATTTATATATTTATATATTTATATATTTATATATTTATATATTTATATATTTATATATTTATATATTTATATATTTATATATTTATATATTTATATATTTATATATTTATATATTTATATATTTATATATTTATATATTTATATATTTATATATTTATATATTTATATATTTATATATTTATATATTTATATATTTATATATTTTATATATTTATATATTTATATATTATATATTTATATATTTATATATTTATATATTTATATATTTATATATTTATATATTTATATATTTATATATTTATATATTTATATATTATATATTTATATATTTATATATTTATATATTTATATATTTATATATTTATATATTTATATATTTATATATTTATATATTTATATATTTATATATTTATATATTTATATATTTATATATTTATATATTTATATATTTATATATTTATATATTTATATATTTATATATTTATATATTTATATATTTATATATTTATATATTTATATATTTATATATTTATATATTTATATATTTATATATTTATATATTTATATATTTATATATTTATATATTTATATATTTATATATTTATATATTTATATATTTATATATTTATATATTTATATATTTATATATTTATATATTTATATATTTATATATTTATATATTTATATATTTATATATTTATATATTTATATATTTATATATTTATATATTTATATATTTATATATTTATATATTTATATATTTATATATTTATATATTTATATATTTATATATTTATATATTTATATATTTATATATTTATATATTTATATATTTATATATTTATATATTTATATATTTATATATTTATATATTTATATATTTATATATTTATATATTTATATATTTATATATTTATATATTTATATATTTATATATTTATATATTTATATATTTATATATTTATATATTTATATATTTATATATTTATATATTTATATATTTATATATTTATATATTTATATATTTATATATTTATATATTTATATTTATATATTTATATATTTATATATTTATATATTTATATATTTATATATTTATATATTTATATATTATATATTTATATATTTATATATTTATATATTTATATATTTATATATTTATATATTTATATATTTATATATTTATATATTTATATATTTATATATTTATATATTTATATATTTATATATTTATATATTTATATATTTATATATTTATATATTTATATATTTATATATTTATATATTTATATATTTATATATTTATATATTTATATATTTATATATTTATATATTTATATATTTATATATTTATATATTTATATATTTATATATTTATATATTTATATATTTATATATTTATATATTTATATATTTATATATTTATATATTTATATATTTATATATTTATATATTTATATATTTATATATTTATATATTTATATATTTATATATTTATATATTTATATATTTATATATTTATATATTTATATATTTATATATTTATATATTTATATATTTATATATTTATATATTTATATATTTATATATTTATATATTTATATATTTATATATTTATATATTTATATATTTATATATTTATATATTTATATATTTATATATTTATATATTTATATATTTATATATTTATATATTTATATATTTATATATTTATATATTTATATATTTATATATTTATATATTTATATATTTATATATTTATATATTTATATATTTATATATTTATATATTTATATATTTATATATTTATATATTTATATATTTATATATTTATATATTTATATATTTATATATTTATATATTTATATATTTATATATTTATATATTTATATATTTATATATTTATATATTTATATATTTATATATTTATATATTTATATATTTATATATTTATATATTTATATATTTATATATTTATATATTTATATATTTATATATTTATATATTTATATATTTATATATTTATATATTTATATATTTATATATTTATATATTTATATATTTATATATTTATATATTTATATATTTATATATTTATATATTTATATATTTATATATTTATATATTTATATATTTATATATTTATATATTTATATATTTATATATTTATATATTTATATATTTATATATTTATATATTTATATATTTATATATTATATATTTATATATTTATATATTTATATATTTATATATTTATATATTTATATATTTATATATTTATATATTTATATATTTATATATTTATATATTTATATATTTATATATTTATATATTTATATATTTATATATTTATATTTTATATATTTATATATTTATATATTTATATATTTATATATTTATATATTTATATATTTATATATTTATATATTTATATATTTATATATTTATATATTTATATATTTATATATTTATATATTTATATATTTATATATTTATATATTTATATATTTATATATTTATATATTTATATATTTATATATTTATATATTTATATATTTATATATTTATATATTTATATATTTATATATTTATATATTTATATATTTATATATTTATATATTTATATATTTATATATTTATATATTTATATATTTATATATTTATATATTTATATATTTATATATTTATATATTTATATATTTATATATTTATATATTTATATATTTATATATTTATATATTTATATATTTATATATTTATATATTTATATATTTATATATTTATATTATTTATATATTTATATATTTATATATTTATATATTTATATATTTATATATTTATATATTTATATATTTATATATTTATATATTTATATATTTATATATTTATATATTTATATATTTATATATTTATATATTTATATATTTATATATTTATATATTTATATATTTATATATTTATATATTTATATATTTATATATTTATATATTTATATATTTATATATTTATATATTTATATATTTTATATATTTATATATTTATATATTTATATATTTATATATTTATATATTTATATATTTATATATTTATATATTTATATATTTATATATTTATATATTTATATATTTATATATTTATATATTTATATATTTATATATTTATATATTTATATATTTATATATTTATATATTTATATATTTATATATTTATATATTTATATATTTATATATTTATATATTTATATATTTATATATTTATATATTTATATATTTATATATTTATATATTTATATATTTATATATTTATATATTTATATATTTATATATTTATATATTTATATATTTATATATTTATATATTTATATATTTATATATTTATATATTTATATATTTATATATTTATATATTATATATTATATATTTATATATTTATATATTTATATATTTATATATTTATATATTTATATATTTATATATTTATATATTTATATATTTATATATTTATATATTTATATATTTATATATTTATATATTATATATTTATATATTTATATATTTATATATTTATATATTTATATATTTATATATTTATATATTTATATATTTATATATTTATATATTTATATATTTATATATTTATATATTTATATATTTATATATTTATATATTTATATATTTATATATTTATATATTTATATATTTATATATTTATATATTTATATATTTATATATTTATATATTTATATATTTATATATTTATATATTTATATATTTATATATTTATATATTTATATATTTATATATTTATATATTTATATATTTTATATATTTATATATTTATATATTTATATATTTATATATTTATATATTTATATATTTATATATTTATATATTTATATATTTATATATTTATATATTTATATATTTATATATTTATATATTTATATATTTATATATTTATATATTTATATATTTATATATTTATATATTTATATATTTATATATTTATATATTTATATATTTATATATTTATATATTTATATATTTATATATTTATATATTTATATATTTATATATTTATATATTTATATATTTATATATTTATATATTTATATATTTATATATTTATATATTTATATATTTATATATTTATATATTTATATATTTATATATTTATATATTTATATATTTATATATTTATATATTTATATATTTATATATTTATATATTTATATATTTATATATTTATATATTTATATATTTATATATTATATATTTATATATTTATATATTTATATATTTATATATTTATATATTTATATATTTATATATTTATATATTTATATATTTATATATTTATATATTTATATATTTATATATTTATATATTTATATATTTATATATTTATATATTTATATATTTATATATTTATTATTTATATATTTATATATTTATATATTTATATATTTATATATTTATATATTTATATATTTATTATTTATATATTTATATATTTGTATATATATTTATATATTTATATATTTATATATTTATATATTTATATATTTATATATTTACATATTTATATATTTATATATTTATATATTTATATATTTATATATTTATATATTTATATATTTATATATTTATATATTTTATATATTTATATATTTATATATTTATATATTTATATATTTATATATTTATATATTTATATATTTATATATTTATATATTTATATATTTATATATTTATATATTTATATATTTATATATTTATATATTATATATTTATATATTTATATATTTATATATATATATATTTATATATTTATATATTTATATATTTATATATTTATATATTTATATATTTATATATTTATATATTTATATATTTATATATTTATATATTTATATATTTAAATATTTATATATTTATATATTTATATATTTATATATTTATATATTTATATATTTATATATATTTATATATTTATATATTTATATATTTATATTTATATATTTATATATTTATATATTTACATATTTATATATTTATATATTTATATATTTATATATTTATATATTTATATATTTATATATTTTATATATTTATATATTTATATATTTATATATTTATATATTTATATATTTATATATTTATATATTTATATATTTATATATTTATATATTTGTATATTTATATATTTATATATTTATATATTTATATATTTATATATTTATATATTTATATATTTATATATTTATATATTTATATATTTATATATTTATATATTTATATATTTATATATTTATATATTTATATATTTATATATTTATATATTTATATATTTATATATTTATATATTTATATATTTATATATTTATATATTTATATATTTATATATTTATATATTTATATATTTATATATTTATATATTTATATATTTATATATTTATATATTTATATATTTATATATTTATATATTTATATATTTATATATTTATATATTTATATATTTATATATTTATATATTTATATATTTATATATTTATATATTTATATATTTATATATTTATATATTTATATATTTATATATATATATTTATATATTTATATATTATATATTTATATATTTATATATTTATATATTATATATTTATATATTTATATATTTATATATTTATATATTTATATATTTATATTTATATATTTATATATTTATATATTTATATATTTATATATTTATATATTTATATATTTATATATTTATATATTTATATATTTATATATTTATATATTTATATATTTATATATTTATATATTTATATATTTATATATTTATATATTTATATATTTATATATTTATATATTTATATATTTATATATTTATATATTTATATATTTATATATTTATATATTTATATATTTATATATTTATATATTTATATATTTATATATTATATATTTATATATTTATATATTTATATATTTATATATTTATATATTTATATATTTATATATTTATATATTTATATATTTATATATTTATATATTTATATATGTTTATATTTATATATTTATATATTTATATATTTATATATTTATATATTTATATATTTATATATTTCTATATATTTATATATTTATATATTTATATATTTATATATTTATATATTTCTATATATTTATATATTTTATTTATTTTATATATTTATATATTTATATATTTATATATTTATATATTTATATATTTATATATTTATATATTTATATATTTATATATTTATATATTTATATATTTATATATTTATATATTTATATATTTATATATTTATATATTTATATATTTATATATTTATATATTTATATATTTATATATTTATATATTTATATATTTATATATTTATATATTTATATATTTATATATTTATATATTTATATATTTATATATTTATATATTTATATATTTATATATTTATATATTTATATATTTATATATTTATATATTTATATATTTATATATTTATATATTTATATATTTATATATTTATATATTTATAATTTATATATTTATATATTTATATATTTATATATTTATATATTTATATATTTATATTTTATATATTTATATATTTATATATTTATATATTTATATATTTATATATTTATATATTTATATATTTATATATTTATATATTTATATATTTATATATTTATATATTTATATATGTATATATTTATATATTTATATATTTATATATTTATATATTTATATATTTATATATTTATATATTTATATATTTATATATTTATATATATTTATATATTTATATATTTATATATTTATATATTTATATATTTATATATTTATATATTTATATATTTATATATTTATATATTTATATATTTATATATTTATATATTTATATATTTATATATTTATATATTTATATATTTATATATTTATATATTTATATATTTATATATTTATATATTTATATATTTATATATTTATATATTTATATATTTATATATTTATATATTTATATATTTATATATTTATATATTTATATTTATATATATTTATATATTTATATATTTATATTTATATATTTATATATTTATATATTTATATATTTATATATTTATATTTATATATTATATTTATATATTTATATATTTATATATTTATATATTTATATATTTATATATTTATATATTTATATATTTATATATTTATATATTTATATATTTATATATTTATATATTTATATATTTATATATTTATATATTTATATATTTATATATTTATATATTTATATATTTATATATTTATATATTTATATATTTATATATTTATATATTTATATATTTATATATTTATATATTTATATATTTATATATTTATATATTTATATATTTATATATTTATATATTTATATATTTATATATTTATATATTTATATATTTATATATTATATATTTATATATTTATATATTTATATATTTATATATTTATATATTTATATATTATATATTTATATATTTATATATTTATATATTTATATATTTATATATTTATATATTTATATATTTATATATTATATATATATTTATATATTTATATATTTATATATTTATATATTTATATATTTATATAATTTATATATTTATATATTTATATATTTATATATTTATATATTTATATATTTATATATTTATATATTTATATATTTATATATTTATATATTTATATATTTATATATTTATATATTTATATATTTATATATTTATATATTTATATATTTATATATTTATATATTTATATATTTATATATTTATATATTTATATATATATATATTTATATATTTATATATTTATATATTTATATATTTATATATTATATATTTATATATTTATATATTTATATATTTATATATTTATATATTTATATATTTATATATTATATATTTATATATTTATATATTTATATATTTATATATTTATATATTTATATATTTATATATTTATATATTTATATATTTATATATTTATATATTTATATATTTATATATTTATATATTTATATATTTATATATTTATATATTTATATATTTATATATTTATATATTTATATATTTATATATTTATATATTTATATATTTATATATTTATATATTTATATATTATATATTTATATATTTATATATTTATATATTTATATATTTATATATATATATATTTATATATTTATATATTTATATATATTTATATATTTATATATTTATATATTTATATATTTATATATTTATATATTTATATATTTATATATTTATATATTTATATATTTATATATTTATATATTTATATATTTATATATTTATATATTTATATATTTATATATTTATATTTTATATATTTATATATTTATATATTTATATATTTATATATTTATATATTTATATATTTATATATTTATATATTTATATATTTATATATTTATATATTTATATATTTATATATTTATATATTTATATATTTATATATTTATATATTTATATATTTATATATATATATATTTATATATTTATATATTTATATATTTATATATTTATATATTTATATATTTATATATTTATATATTATATATTTATATATTTATATATTTATATATTATATATTATATATTTATATATTTATATATTTATATATTTATATATTTATATATTTATATATTTATATATTTATATATTTATATATTTATATATTTATATATTTATATATTTATATATTTATATATTTATATATTTATATATTTATATATTTATATATTTATATATTTATATATTTATATATTTATATATTTATATATTTATATATTTATATATTTATATATTTATATATTTATATATTTATATATTTATATATTTATATATTTATATATTTATATATTTATATATTTATATATTTATGTATTTATATATTTATATATTTATATATTTATATATTTATATATTTATATATTTATATATTTATATATTTATATATTTATATATTTATATATTTATATATTTATATATTTATATATTTATATATTTATATATTTATATATTTATATATTTATATATTTATATATGTTTATATTTATATATTTATATATTTATATATTTATATATTTATATATTTATATATTTATATATTTATATATTATATATATTTATATATTTATATATTTATATATTTATATATTTATATATTTATATATTTATATATTTATATATTTATATATTTATATATTTATATATTTATATATTTATATATTTATATATTTATATATTTATATATTTATATATTTATATATTTATATATTTATATATTTATATATTTATATATTTATATATTTATATATTTATATATTTATATATTTATATATTTATATATTTATATATTTATATATTTATATATTTATATATTTATATATTTATATATTTATATATTTATATATTTATATATTTATATAATTTATATATTTATATATTTATATATTTATATATTTATATATTTATATATTTATATATTTATATATTTATATATTTATATATTTATATATTTATATATTTATATATTTATATATTTATATATTTATATATTTATATATTTATATATTTATATATTTATATATTTATATATTTATATATTTATATATTTATATATTTATATATTTATATATTTATATATTTATATATTTATATATTTATATATTTATATATTTATATATTTATACATTTATATATTTATATATTTATATATTTATATATTTATATATTTATATATTATATATTTATATATTTATATATTTATATATTTATATATTTATATATTTATATATTTATATATTTATATATTTATATATTTATATATTTATATATTTATATATTTATATATTTATATATTTATATATTTATATATTTATATATTATATATTTATATATTTATATATTTATATATTTATATATTTATATATTTATATATTTATATATTTATATATTTATATTTATATATTTATATATTTATATATTTATATATTTATATATTTATATATTTATATATTTATATATTTATATAATTATATATTTATATATTTATATATTTATATATTTATATATTTATATATTTATATATTTATATATTTATATATTTATATATTTATATATTTATATATTTATATATTTATATATTTATATATTTATATATTTATATATTTATATATTTATATATTTATATATTTATATATTTATATATTTATATATTTATATATTTATATATTTATATATTTATATATTTATATATTTATATATTTATATATTTATATATTTATATATTTATATATTTATATATTTATATATTTATATATTTATATATTTATATATTTATATATTTATATATTTATATATTTATATATTTATATATTTATATATTTATATATTTATATATTTATATATTTATATATTTATATATTTATATATTTATATATTTATATATTTATATATTTATATATTTATATATTTATATATTTATATATTTATATATTTATATATTTATATATTTATATATTTATATATTTATATATTTATATATTTATATTATTATTTATATATTATATATTATATATTTATATATTTATATATTTATATATTTATATATTTATATATTTATATATTTTATATATTTATATATTTATATATTTATATATTTATATATTTATATATTTATATATTTATATATTTATATATTTATATATTTATATATTTATATATTTATATATTTATATATTTATATATTTATATATTTATTTATATATTTATATATTTATATATTTATATATTTATATATTTATATATTTATATATTTATATATTTATATATTTATATATTTATATATTTATATATTTATATATTTATATATTTATATATTTATATATTTATATATTTATATATTTATATATTTATATATTTATATATTTATATATTTATATATTTATATATTTATATATTTATATATTTATATATTTATATATTTATATATTTATATATTTATATATTTATATATTTATATATTTATATATTTATATATTTTATATATTTATATATTTATATATTTATATATTTATATATTTATATATTTATATATTTATATATTTATATATTTATATATTTATATATTTATATATTTATATATTTATATATTTATATATTTATATATTTATATATTTATATATTTATATATTTATATATTTATATATTTATATATTTATATATTTATATATTTATATATTTATATATTTATATATTTATATATTTATATATTTATATATTTATATATTTATATAATATTTATATATTTATATATTTATATATTTATATTATATATTATATATTTATATATTTATATATTTATATATTTATATATTTATATATTTATATATTTATATATTTATATATTTATATATTTATATATTTATATATTTATATATTTATATATTTATATATTTATATATTTATATATTTATATATTTATATATTTATATATTTATATATTTATATATTTATATATTTATATATTTATATATTTATATATTTATATATTTATATATTTATATATTTATATATTTATATATTTATATATTTATATATTTATATATTTATATATTTATATATTTATATATTTATATATTTATATATTTATATATTTATGTATTTATATATTTATATATTTATATATTTATATATTTATATATTTATATATTTATATATTTATATATTTATATATTTATATATTTATATATTTATATATTTATATATTTATATATTTATATATTTATATATTTATATATTTATATATTTATAAATTTATATATTTATATATTTATATATTTATATATTTATATATTTATATATTTATATATTTATATATGTATATATTTATATATTTATATATTTATATATTTATATATTTATATATTTATATATTTATATATTTATATATTTATATATTTATATATTTATATATTTATACATTTATATATTTATATATTTATATATTTATATATTTATATATTTATATATTTATATATTTATATATGTATATATTTATATATTTATATATTTATATATTTATATATTTTTATATATTTATATATTTATATATTTATATATTTATATATTTATATATTTATATATTTATATATTTATATATTTATATATTTATATATTTATATATTTATATATTTATATATTTATATATTTATATATTTATATATTTATATATTTATATATTTATATATTTATATATTTATATATTTATATATTTATATATTTATATATTTATATATTTATATATTTATATATTTATATATTTATATATTTATATATTTATATATTTATATATTTATATATTTATATATTTATATATTTATATATTTATATATTTATATATTTATATATTTATATATTTATATATTTATATATTTATATATTTATATATTTATATATTTATATATTTATATATTTATATATTTATATATTTATATATTTATATATTTATATATTTATATATTTATATATTTATATATTTATATATTTATATATTTATATATTTATATATTTATATATTTATATATTTATATATTTATATATTTATATATTTATATATTTATATATTTATATATTTATATATTTATATATTTATATATTTATATATTCATATATTTATATATTTATATATTTATATATTTATATATTTATATATTTATATATTTATATATTTATATATTTATATATTTATATATTTATATATTTATATATTTATATATTTATATATTTATATATTTATATATTTATATATTTATATATTTATATATTTATATATTTATATATTTATATATTTATATTTATATATTTATATATTTATATATTTATATATTTATATATTTATATATTTATATATTTATATATTTATATATTTATATATTTATATATTTATATATTTATATATTTATATATTTATATATTTATATATATATATATATTTATATATTTATATATTTATATATTTATATATTTATATATTTATATATTTATATATTTATATATTTATATATTTATATATTTATATATTTATATATTTATATATTTATATATTTATATATTTATATATTTATATATTTATATATTTATATATTTATATATTTATATATTTATATATTTATATATTTATATATTTATATATTTATATATTTATATATTTATATATTTATATATTTATATATTTATATATTTATATATTTATATATTTATATATTTATATATTTATATATTTATATATTTATATATTTATATATTTATATATTTATATATTTATATATTTATATATTTATATATTTATATATTTATATATTTATATATTTATATATTTATATATTTATATATTTATATATTTATATATTTATATATTTATATATTTATATATTTATATATTTATATATTTATATATTTATATATTTATATATTTATATATTTATATATTTATATATTTATATATTTATATATTTATATATTTATATATTTATATATTTATATATTTATATATTTATATATTTATATATTTATATATTTATATATTTATATATTTATATATTTATATATTTATATATTTATATATTTATATATTTATATATTTATATATTTATATATTTATATATTTATATATTTATATATTTATATATTTATATATTTATATATTTATATATTTATATATTTATATATTTATATATTTATATATTTATATATTTATATATTTATATATTTATATATTTATATATTTATATATTTATATATTTATATATTTATATATTTATATATTTATATATTTATATATTTATATATTTATATATTTATATATTTATATATTTATATATTTATATATTTATATATTTATATATTTATATATTTATATATTTATATATTTATATATTTATATATTTATATATTTATATATTTATATATTTATATATTTATATATTTATATATTTATATATTTATATATTTATATATTTATATATTTATATATTTATATATTTATATATTTATATATTTATATATTTATATATTTATATATTTATATATTTATATATTTATATATTTATATATTTATATATTTATATATTTATATATTTATATATTTATATATTTATATATTTATATATTTATATATTTATATATTTATATATTTATATATTTATATATTTATATATTTATATATTTATATATTTATATATTTATATATTTATATATTTATATATTTATATATTTATATATTTATATATTTATATATTTATATATTTATATATTTATATATTTATATATTTATATATTTATATATTTATATATTTATATATTTATATATTTATATATTTATATATTTATATATTTATATATTTATATATTTATATATTTATATATTTATATATTTATATATTTATATATTTATATATTTATATATTTATATATTTATATATTTATATATTTATATATTTATATATTTATATATTTATATATTTATATATCTATATATATTTATATATTTATTTATTTATATATTTATATATTTATATATTTATATATTTATATATTTATATATTTATATATTTATATATTTATATATTTATATATTTATATATTTATATATTTATATATTTATATATTTATATATTTATATATTTATATATTTATATATTTATATATTTATATATTTATATATTTATATATTTATATATTTATATATTTATATATTTATATATTTATATATTTATATATTTATATATTTATATATTTATATATTTATATATTTATATATTTATATATTTATATATTTATATATTTATATATTTATATATTTATATATTTATATATTTATATATTTATATATTTATATATTTATATATTTATATATTTATACATATATTTATATATTTATATATTTATATATTTATATATTTATATATTTATATATTTATATATTTATATATTTATATATTTATATATTTATATATTTATATATTTATATATTTATATATTTATATATTTATATATTTATATATTTATATATTTATATATTTATATATTTATATGTTTATATATTTATATATTTATATATTTATATATTTATATATTTATATATTTATATATTTATATATTTATATATTTATATATTTATATATTTATATATTTATATATTTATATATTTATATATTTATATATTTATATATTTATATATTTATATATTTATATATTTATATATTTATATATTTATATATTTATATATTTTTATATATATATATTTATATATTTATATATTTATATATTTATATATTTATATATTTATATATTTATATATTTATATATTTATATATTTATATATTTATATATTTATATATTTATATATTTATATATTTATATATTTATATATTTATATATTTATATATTTATATATTTACATATTTATATATTTATATATTTATATATATATATATTTATATATTTATATATTTATATATTTATATATTTATATATTTATATATTTATATATTTATATATTTATATATTTATATATTTATATATTTATATATTTATATATTTATATATTTATATATTTATATATTTATATATTTATATATTTATATATTTATATATTTATATATTTATATATTTATATATTTATATATTTATATATTTATATATTTATATATTTATATATTTATATATTTATATATTTATATATTTATATATTTATATATTTATATTATTATATATTTATATATTTATATATTTATATATTTATATATTTATATATTTATATATTTATATATTTATATATTTATATATTTATATATTTATATATTTATATATTTATATATTTATATAGTTATATATTTATATATTTATATATTTATATATTTATATATTTATATATTTATATATTTATATATTTATATATTTATATATTTATATATTTATATATTTATATATTTATATATTTATATATTTATATATTTATATATTTATATATTTACATATTTATATATTTATATATTTATATATTTATATATTTATATATTTATATATTTATATATTTATATATTTATATATTTATATTTTTATATATTTATATATTTATATATTTATATATTTATATATTTATATATTTATATATTTATATATTTATATGTTTACATATTTATATATTTATATATTTTTATATTTATATATTGTTGCGATTTTCGAACAAATTTCTTTTTTTCCCAATAAATTTGAATATCCACCCACTTACAAAACAAAACCCCTATTTACAAAACTATGTCATGATAGAAGTTTTTTTTTTTGGTTGCATTACCATAGTAGATTCTCTTTCAATCTTGACTATGGCAATTTGTGTGAACGAGATCGCTGATACCGCTTTTTTTTTTTTCTTATGTACAGAGTGTACTAAGAATAGCGTAATAATACAACCGGTATATGAAGAAAAAAATAACTTGATTCTGACTTAATAGACCTGTTTGTATGACGCCAATCATCATTACTTGAATAACGTTGTTTAAAGAAGGTCCTCAGCAAAAGCTGACGATTGGTGAAGGCATAAAAAAAAGAAAAATAGTAAAAAGTACAGTCAGACCAAGGAAAAGTCAAAAAATTATTTAAAAAAAATAAATTAGTAAAGTTTAACTTAAAAAAAGACCCTTAATATTGCTGGGTACTGTTTTATAGAGTGGAAGTGATCGAAACTCCAATCAAAAAAAAAGAAATATTCCGTGGCAAATTTCTGGGGTTCTGATAAAAGTTAAATTCTTGCCACGTGGTCACGCCTTATAGAAAGATTGGCCAAAGAAAATTTGTTTATACCTCAAAGTTATGCACGGTGGGTAGGTATGGACCCACCGATGCCAAAGGGAACCAGCCCCACTGAACTTATTCTGTTGGAGCTATCGAGTTACCATCCATTTGGATCCACATAAAAGGACCACCTCTCAACCAACAAGTTTTTTTGCCTATAGATGGAAGTCACAACGTATCTACCGCCGTAATGCATCATCCAACTTAAGTATAGAACCATATTATCACAATTTATTATATATATATACATATTTTTATAATTATATTTTTCCTTTATATATGAAACAAAATATTATACTTTAAAATCAATAAAAAAAAATATTTTTCATTCGTTTTTAGATAATTTGCAATTATATGAAGCTCTTTTATAATTTTCTTCATTATTAAATTGTGTTTTAGCAAAGCTTAATAATTCAGATGTAGATTTTAATTACTCAGTTTTTAGCTTTATTATTATCATTATCATTATTATCACATACATATAGTTTTTTTTTTGAGAAATATAATATCGACTACATTTTTGCCCTACATCGTATAGAGTTGATAAAGTATCTGTTACGAGAGCTAAGGAATATAATGAATCAAACTTAATGATCTGATTTCTTTTTAACAGCTAAATAAAAAAAAAGAGTTACACCAACATCATCCACATTCCCTGCTGGGCCCATCTCTGGAACAAGGAAACAGAACAACAACAGAAAAAAAATTGTAAGTTAAATCATTTCATTGTATTGACTAAGCGCTCGCTAAATAAGTTTTTATAAGAGAGTTGGTCGATTCCATGACGTTTCAGTTTTTTTTATTTTCCTCTTCATATTGCAAAAACTTTGTTGTTCATATATTTCTCAATTTTTTTTACGCTATATAAACAAAGATAGAATTGTAAACCCAGCACAAATTTATTATATATAATGTTAACACTTAATAAAATTGTATTTTGTTGAATTTGAATTAAACATGAAAAATTAAAATCTTTTGAATCTTTTGGGGAGTGACATCCGAAATAACACCATCTATCATGCGTAAGTAACAGTTATAGATTATTTTTTAAAGGGACAATCGGTAAAATACAGGGTAATCAGATTGTCGTAGGTGTCGGACGTTGTGTCCACTGGGAGGGAAAAGTTTACCCTAAATGGCGCAAAACCAAGCCAATGTACACCATTATTTTAATTATTTAATTACTGCCTCTCAGGTAGTTATATGTTTACACGCAAAAAAAAAACCGGGATTAGAGCACATTACCCAACTCCTTAGAGCTAGCTGGGAGAGCAGCCGCGCGTAACATATATGGCGCCCAACGGAAAGCTGATAAGAGCTTAAGTTAAATTTAAAACTTTAAATGACATCAAGTTTTAAACTTGCCATAATTCCATCAGAAACATATATATTAGATATTATCCTAGTTGTTCGTTATTTATTTATAATCTGGAAATAGTTGTAATACTAATGTTATTTGTTCATCATATTTTTCTTTTGTTTACCACAGTATGCTTTATTTTTACTCTGAGAGTCCAAGTTCTAAAATCATATAAGTTTTAGTCTTTGTTGCAACAGGGTAGAACATTGGAAATATGTTGAAAATATAAATCAAGTCCGTTTCAGGTTTTTTTTTAATCTGAATAGTTTTATAAAAATTTTTTATGGAAAAAAAAAAAGTTGTCCATCATTTTGGCAGAAATCTGAATATGTTGCATTTTTTTATATTTTTTTTCCTATTTTGATATGTTGGTGTCAAATAACAAATACATTATTGCACAGTTTGTCATTCCCAAAAGATTTAAATAATTTTTTTTACTGATTTTGAATATTTTACTGTAATTGATAAATTTTATATCCACATATATACTTAAGCTTTATTTACATATATGGGGATTTCATGTCAAGTGCACCAACTTTTGAAACCGATGTCTTCCGATCGGGATGAAATTTGCACCAAGGTTAGTAGTTTAAACACAATTTTTCAACAAGATCGGTCCAGATCTCTTTGAGTTAGAGGGGATCAAAATTTGACATTTTGGCAAAACAGGTGTTTTTCACATCCATGTAACTTATTACCTATTGTTCTTAGAAAATTTTCTCCCAAATAGTTTAGATAGCTATTTCTTCAATATTTCGGAAAAATATACTAAAAAAAAAATTTTTTTTTAGAGCTTTTTTGCTAAATCAAAGCATTTTTGCCTTTTTTTTTTTTTTGAAAAACGGCATTTTTTTTTTTTTTTTTTTAATAAGAAAGCTTAGGATTTTTCCTTTAAGAGCTTCTTGGTCGCTTAGTGCGATGGGAGTGGGATATCTATCAAAATAAATGTTTTGTAACTCAAGACAACGGTTTTTCAATTTTTCACAAATGCACTATTTTGAATTTTTTCCTATTTGTGTGTAAAACCTTACAAATAAGACTTATACTGAGAAACTAGACAAATTAACCTTTCCGAAGGTATGTAACATACCTTCATAACATAACAGAAGAGAATGGTTCCCTGTAACCTGAAAGAGTTATTTGAAACATTTCAATCTGAACACGAGGATGTTAAAATTGGCTTCACGAAATTTACCCAAATGAGGCCAAAACATTGCGTTTTGGCAGGAAGCAGTGGAACTCACACAGTATGCGTTTGCATTAACCATGAAAATGTTAAACTGATGTTGAAGGAAATCAACTTAACAGATGATTCGGCAGAAGATTTACACGATTACCGCGATTGCCTTAAATTGACTATGTGTCCTAATGCAACAACTTCTTGCCACTTAGGTGAATGTACCAATTGCCCGAAAACCACATTCATCAAAGAAAATTTAATCAACTCTTTATATCGATAATATAGAGCTCTTAAAGGAAAAATCCTAAGCTTTCTTATGAAAAAAAAATGCCCTTTTTCAAAAAAAAGGCAAAAAATGCTTTGATTTAGCAAAAAAAAAAGTTTAAAATTTTTTTTTTTAAGTTTTTTTTTCCGAAATATTGAAGATATAGCTATCTAAACTATTTGGGAGAAAATTGTCTAAGAACAATAGGCAATAAGTTACATGGATGGGAAAAAACACTTGTTTGGCCAAAATGTCAAATTTTGATCCCCTCTTACTCAGAGAGATTTGAACCGATCTTGTTGAAAAATTGCGTTTAAACTACTATCCAATAGGACTAACCTTGGTGCAAATTTCATCCCGATCGGAAGATATTGGTATCAAAAGTTGGTGGACTTGACTTGAAACCCCCATATATATAAATAATCAAAAAAAAATTATTAATTTTTTTTTAAATTAAACTAAATTCATCGTATTTTTGTATGTATCAAATTTGTTTGGATATTTAATTTTAATTGTTGGACGTTATGAATACTAGGAATGCTGCTCGAGGTACAAGTTCGACAAATTCTTCTCGTGACAGTTCATCTTTACAATCTTCTCGTAACGTTAATACGACAAATTTTACTACAGGAGTGACTGCCACACATTCTAGTTGTGCTGCAGTTTCTAAGCAAAGATCTTTATCTCATAGTGGTGCTAGAAATAGTTCTCTTTCTCGTAGTCGTGGCAGACGTTTGTCTTCATCACGAAATAATATTGCAATTAATTTACAAGATACGCCCACAGAACAAATATATAATACCAAATACTTGGAAAATTCTCCTCAAATTCGGAATTCCAAAAATTTACCTTCTAGTTCACCTATTCGATATAGTAACACAATGGATAATACAAATGAATCAGATCCACCCATAAATACACAAATCTTTGTTCCGCTTAGGGATCTAGCAACCGCAATTACTCCAAATGTGGCTTCCAGCTCACAATATGAACTTTCTCCAACTAATTCAAGTAAAGCTGCACCACATTCAGCAACACCTTTCGACTCATTGATTACCTTAATGGAGCAGACAATGCGAGCCACTAGAGAGTAATTTACAAAAGAGCTTTCTTTAGTTGGAGAAAGCATTTCACAGATTGGGAATACAAATTTTGCTAATGCACAAAGACAAACTGAATCATTACCAAATAATGCCCATCTAAATAACTCAAATCGCACTAGTAATCAGAATAATTTACACATTAATAGTGATTCAAATATTAAACTTGAGAAATGGAAAATATCATACGATGGAACCGGATTTCTATCCGATTTTCTTTTTAAAGTAGAGACACTTTGCGCACGATCTAAGTGTTCTGATGAACACTTATTGTCCAATTTCCATGTTCTTTTAGATGGAAAAGCCGAACAATGGTATTGGCTTTTCACGAAACAAAATAGGAATGCCTCTTATGCACTTCTGCGTCAAGCTCTTACAAAAGAATTTGGTCATTTGGAGACTGATCATGACATGCTTTTAAAACTTTCGTTGCGCAAGCAACAACATAAAGAATCATATGATGATTTTCATACCGCTGTGGTTTCTTTAAATTTAAGACTTCAAACTCCATTACAGGATGACAAATTAATTGACATATTGAAAAGAAAATCCACTCGAATTTAAGATTCTTATTGTTCAGTTCAGAGCCTAGACCTGTTAATGAATTTAGAGACATTGCACGTAAGACTGAAAAGGTATTGCAAGATAATAAACTCCAAAATCCCAACTTAGGTCAGAGTCGTTACGTAAACGAGCTCGAAGTTTTTACTGAAGATTCAGATAATCACGATAATAATGATCCGCAAATTGAAGCTCTTCAAATTATCAAAAAGAAATTTAGTTATGACTATTCGAATATACAGTGTTGGAATTGCACGTCATTAGGCCATTCATACATTTATTTTAGTGAAGAAATTAAGAAACCTTTTTGTTTCAAATGTGGACAAAAAGGTGTCATAACTCCCAAATGTCCAAACAAACATGGACACCAGGGAAACAGAATAATGGGCGAACTGGCTACCGGGGACACTCGTCCATCCCGCAAATCCCCGAGTTCAAATTAAATTCGGAACTGAAATTTCCTTCCAGTTATAACTCTTTACCAATTTCTCCTTTAATAAATGATACTTCTGTTAAGGAAACCTCTACTTAAACCAACGAATCTTCTAATGCATTAAATATGCGTAAAAACGATACCCTTGAATTTTCCAATAAATCATGTTCACTTTATAGAAAACCATCCCTCAAAATATTAAATTCTGCATGGATCGGACGATCGCCCGTTTGCCAAAGTAAAAGTTTTTGACGAAACCTTGGTTGGTTTGCTCGACTGCGGAGCTAATGTTTCGGTATTAGGTTTTAGCCTTTGTTGAACGAAACAAAATTTCTTTTAAATCAATTAACTCTGCATTATTAACGGCTAATGGATCTAAACAAAGTGTTGTTGGATTTTGTACTCTGCCAATTCATTTTAAAGGAGTCACTAAAAGCACTAAATTTTACTTGGTTCCTTCACTTAGCCAAGATGCTTATTTCGGAATAAACTTTTGGCGTGAATTTGCATTGGCCCAGAGATAGTACCTATAATTTCAGATATTGAAATAGCTAGGGACCCATCGATTAATTTAAATTTTCACAAACTATTTTTGGACCAAATTTGATGCTTGAAAAGACAATTTTAGAATTTCCCTGTTTCGAGAAACTTGGACTTGGATGTACGGATTTGCTGGAGCACGACATTGACACAGGGAACGCTGCTCCAATCAAATGTAAACATTACCCTTTGTCACCTCCAACACAAGAAGAGGCGTACAAGGAAATTGAACGACTTTTAAATATGAGAGTTTTAGTTTTAGTTCGTAAACCGGGTAAAGTTCGACTATGTATCGATTCTAGGAAATTAAATATGGTCACGAAAAAAGATTCATACCCTTTGCCCCATATTAATGGACTATTGAGTAGGCTCAAAGACACATACTTCATTAGTGGAATAGACCTAAAAGACGCATTTCTCCAAATCCGATTAACACTATCCTCGAAAGAGAAAACAGCTTTTGCGGTGCCAGGAAAACCCTTGTTTCAATACAAATTTATGCCATTCGGGCTATGTAATAGTCCTCAGACTATGAGTCGGCTGATGGATCGAGTAATACCTTCACGATTGAGGGAGAATGTTTTCATATATCTAGATGACTTGTTAGTCTGCAGTTCGAATTTTGAGTCTCACATTAAGCTCTTACTAGAAGTAGCCTCTTGCCTTAAATCAGCAAAACTTACTATATATGTGAGCAAAAGTAAATTTTGTCAGACAGAAATCCGCTATTTAGGGTATATTGTTGGGAACGGAACCCTAAAGGTTGACCCACAAAAGGTTGAATCGATTCAAAAATTTCCCTTACCGAAGAGCCCAAAGCAAGTCCGAAGGTTTGTTGGAATGGCCAACTGGTATAGATCATTTATTACCAACTTCGCTGATCTTGCTGGTCCATTAACGGACTGCTTAAAGAAATCGTTAAAACGATTAGCCTTATCAGAAGCAGCAAAAATTTCACTTGATAAACTTTAGACCGCACTTTCGTCTGCTCCAGTGTTAGCCCAACCAAAATTTGATCGCGAGTTTATTATTCAGTGTAACGCTTCGAATATTAGTGTAGGACGGGTACTATTTCAGTACGATGATCAAAGTAAGGAACATCCAATAGCCTACGTTTCCCAAAAACTGAATAAGTCACAGCGAAACTATACGGTTACAGAATTGGAATGTATGGCTGCAATTGTATGTGTAAATAGGTTCAGGCCGTATATCGTTGAATGGGGTTCCTGATTGTCTGTCAAGAATGGAAGCAGAAGAATTATCCATATCAGATATACCTGTAGAAGTGGATTTATCCTCTCCTTATTTTAATGAAAATGAGTATCAACAACTTAGGAAAACTGTTAGGGAAAACAAAGAATCCTTATCAGATATATGTTTAATTGACAATTTTATTTATAAGCGAGTAGGATTTAGACAGGGTGTCGAAAATGAGGAAGACAAATTGTGGCGCCTTTGGATTCCAAAGCCATTATCTGAAACTGTAATCAAATCTGCTCATGACTCCATTTTCTCGTGCCATGGTGGCTTTGTCAAAACATTGGCAAGAGTACGACAAAAATATATCTGGCCTTCAATGGGGTACGATATAAAATTTTATGTTAAAAATTGTGGAAAATGCAAAACAGTTAAATCCCCAAATCAGATATCAAAACCTCTAATGGGAAACCAAATTATTACCAGCAGACCTTTTGAGAGATTTTATTGTGACTTCTTAGGACCTTACCCATTCACAACATTAAAAAAACTCAGTGATCTTCATTTGTTTAGATCACTTAACAAAATATATTTTCTTGAAACCACTAAAAGCTGCAACATCGGCCAATTTAATTTCCCCACTTTTGGTGTTCCGCGGTATGTGCATAGTGATAATGAAAAACCATTCGTATCTAAGGAAATGAAAGACTTTTTAAATCTGTACGATATTGTGCACATAAAAATTGGTTTTTACGCCCCGCAGTTGAACGCATCTGAACGTGCGAATAGGGAAATAATAACCAAAATTAGATGCTTTTTAGATGAACATAAAGATCACAGACAGTGGGATAAATATATCACACAATTTGTTTCAATTCTTCGTAGTGATTATCATTCATCGATCAAATGTTCACCATATTTTGCAACATTTGGTCAAAATATGGTTCAACATGGTAGCACGTATAAAATTTTAGACAGGATTGGCTGCATGAACGGGGAAGATGTCACGATTTTAGATAATGTTGATAAACTAAACCGAATAAGACAGAAAATCCGAGATAATTTAAATAGAGCCCACGAAAAGGCTAGCAAAACTTATAATTTCAGAATTAAACCAATACATTTTAAAAAAGGTCAGATAATTTTTAGGCGAAATCACATTTTGAGTAACATGTCTAAAGGAATTAAAAAAAATTTTTTGTCAAAATTTATTAAGTGCCGAATTCGCAACAAAACTGGAAATAACTTGTACGACCTTGAGGACTTGAAAGGTACATAAATCGGCAGGTATCATGCTTCGGATATCAAATCATGATTTTGCCCGGCTTTACGTGGGTCGTGCCACACTTTAAATCGACCTATAATTGGATAATTCCTAAGACTGACAGGTTTACTATTATTTTAAATTAACACAGAAACTAAAATCGGTCTGCTGTTCGTCCTCGACACATTGCCTTCGTTCAATGCAGTTTTGTTACGATTTTCGTACAAATTTCTTTTTTTTTTCCAATAAATTTGAATATCTACCCACTTACAAAACAAAACCCCTATTTACAAAACTATGTCATGATAGAAGTTTTTTTTGGTTGCATTACCATAGTAGATTCTCTTTCAATCTTGACTATTGCAATTTGTGTGAACGAGATCGCTGATACCGCTTTTTTTTCTTATGTACAGAGTGTACTAAGAATAGCGTAATAATACAACCGGTATATGAAGAAAAAATAACTTGATTCTGACTTAATAGACCTGTTTGTATGACGCCAATCATCATTACTTGAATAACGTTGTTTAAAGAAGGTCCTCAGCAAAAGCTGACGATTGGTGAAGGCATAAAAAAAAGAAAAAAAGTAAAAAGTACAGTCAGACCAAGGAAAGTTTAAAAATTATTTAAAAAAAATAAATTTGTAAAGTTTAACTCAAAAAAAAAAGACCCTTAATATTGCTGGGTACTGTGTTATAGAGTGGAAGTGATCGAAACTCCAATCAAAAAAAGAAATATTCCGTGGAAAATTCCTGGTGTTCTGATAAAAGTTAAATTCTTGCCACGTGGTCACGCCTTATAGAAAGATCGGCCAAACAAAATTTGTTAATTCCTCAAAGTTATTACCACCGATGCCAAAGGGAACCAGCCCCACTGAACATATTTTGTTGGAGCTATCGCGTTACCATCCATTTGGATCCACATAAAACGATCACCTCTCAACCAACAAGTTTTTTTTGCCTATAGAAGGAAGTCACAACGTATCTACCGCCGTAACGCAATAATCGCTGATATGCATCATCCAACTTAAGTATTGAACCATATTATCACAATTTATTATATATATATGTATATATATATATATGGGGGGTTTCATGTCAAGTGCACCAACTTTTGAAACCGATGTCTTACGATCGGGATAAAATTTGCACCAAGGTTAGTCCTATTGGATAGTAGTTTAAACACAATTTTTCAACAAGATCTATCAAGATCTCTCTGAGTTAGAGGGGATCAAAATTTGACATTTTGGCCAAACAGGTGTTTTTTCTCATCCATGAAACTTATTACCTATTGTTCTTAGAAAATTTTCTCCCAAATAGTTTAGATAGCTATTTCTTCAATATTTCGGAAAAAATAAATAAAAAAAAATTTTTAGACTTTTTTTTTTGCTAAATCAAAGCATTTTTTGCCTTTTTTTTCAAAAAGGGCATTTTTTTTCATAAGAAAGCTTAGTATTTTTCCTTTAAGAGCTTTTTGGTCGCTTAGAAGGATGGGAGTGGGATATCTATCAAAATAAATGTTTTGTAACTCAAGACAACGGTTTTTCAATTTTTCACAAATGCACTATTTTGAATTTTTTCCTATTTGTGTGAAAACCCTTACAAATAAAACTTATACTGAGAAACTAGAGAAATTAACCTTTCCGAAGGTATGTAACATACCTTCATAACATAACAGAAGAGAATGGTTCTCTGTAACCTGAAAGAGTTATTTGCAACATTTCAGTCTGAACACGAGGATGTCAAAATTGGCTTCACAAAATTTACCCAAATGAGACCAAAACATTGCGTTTTGGCAGAAAGCAGCGGAACTCATACAGTATGCGTTTGTATTTACCATGAAAATGTTAAACTGATGTTGATGGAAGTCAACTTAACAGATGATTCGGCAGAAGATTTACACGATTACGGCGATTGCCTTAAATTGACTATGTGCCCTAATGCAATAACTTCTTGCCGCTTAGGTGAATGTACCAATTGCCCGAAAACCACATTCATTAAAGAAAATTTAATCAACTCTTTATATCGAGAATATATAGAGGAGGTCAAATTTGATTCTTGGATTCAGACTGACAGATGCACATTGAAAACAATCATTTTAAATGTGGATGATTTTGTGGAAGAAATGTGTACAGGATTGCTAAACATGAGAACCCATGACTTTTTAGTCAAAGAGCAATGGTCATTCTTCAAGGATTTGAAGATACATTTGAATTCTGGTGAATTCGTTATTTCATATGATTTCGCAGAAAACTATAAATATGTTCTTCAGGATGCCATACAAGCATTCCACTTCAATAACGACCAACTATATTCACAGTAGTTATTTCCTTCATGAAAAATGAAAAACTGGAACACAAAAATATGGCAATCATATCCGACGATTTAAAACATGATACTATTGCAGTTTATGAGTACCAGAAGAGAATACTAAAATATCTAAAATCTAAATTTACAGTAAATAAGGTATACTACGTTTCGGACGGAGCTAGTCAACATTTGAAAAACAAAAGTAGCTTCGCAAATCTTATGGCTCATGAAAAAGATTTTGGAATGCCAGCTGAGTGGCATTCTCATCCTACTGCTCATGGTAAAGGAGCATGTGATTGTATTGGAGCAAACCTTAAAGGAAATGCAGCGAAGTATAGCCTCCAGTGCTCTTATCAAGATCGCATCTTAGATGCGACTGCTTTAACCCATTGGGCAAAGAATTATTGTAAAGAAACTAAAATAATTTTTAGTAGCAAAGAGGATCATCACGAAACACTGAAGAGCAGATTCGATGCTGCAGTAACAATCGATTGCACCGCTCAATACCATTATTTTATACCGCTTGTCGGTGGAAGACTCAAGTTGAAAAAGTTTTCTGCCTCTATTCAATGCGATTTCTTTCCAAAGCCAACAAATAAAACAGCAGCGAAATTAACAGCTGGACCTAGTAACGCCAAGAAAGGATTGACAAAAAAAACGCAGTAAATAAAGGCGACAAAAAAGCTGGATGAAAGACTGAGCATTAAAAAATTTACAAGACTTAAATACTTCATCAGCTACAATAAATTAAGTATAAAAATAGTTATGATATAAATGGATCTAATGTAATTAAGATTTATTAAATTATTTATCTTTTTATTTTTAATATTATTATTATTATATATTAATTTAATTATTATTACAAATAAATAAAAAATAATAATTTTTCAACATTTCTATAGAAAAAAAGTGATTTTTTTCCTGATGTTAAGATATTCTGGGTATTACAGTATCGAGGGTATGAAATTTTAGTTAGGTATGTTACATACCTTCGGAAAGGTTAATATGTATAGTTTCTCAGTATAAGTTTTATTTGTAAGGTTTTACACACAAATAGGAAAAAAAATTCAAAATAGTGCATTTGTGAAAAATTGAAAAACCGTTGTCTTGAGTTACAAAACATTTATTTTGATAGATATCCCACTCCCATCCCACTAAGCGACCAAAAAGCTCTTAAAGGAAAAATCCTAAGCTTTCTTATGAAAAAAAAGTGCCCTTTTTGAAAAAAAGGCAAAAAATGTTTTGATTTAGCAGAAAAAAGTCAAAAAACATTTTTTTTTTTAAAGTATTTTTTCCGAAATATTGAAGAAATAGCTATCTTAACTGTTTGGGAGAAAATTTTCTAAGAACAATAGGTAATAAGTTACATGGATTAGAAAAAACACCTGATTGGCCAAAATGTCAAATTTTGATCCCCTCTAAGTCAGAGACGTCTTTACCGATCTTGTTGAAAAATTGTGTCTAAGCTACCATCCAATAGGACTAACCTTGGTGCAAATTTCATCCCGATCGGAATACATCGGTTTAAAAAGTTGGTGCACTTGACATGAAACCCCCATATACATACATATTTTTATATTTATATTTTTCCTTTATATATGAAACAAAATATTATACTTTAAAATCTATCTAAAAAAAAAATATTTCATACATTATCATTATTATCATTATCATTGTTATCACATACATATAGTTTTTTTTTGAGAAATATAATAACGACTATATTTTTGCCCTACATGTTATAGAGTTGATAAAGTATCTTTTACGAGAGATAAGGAATATAATGAATCAAACTTAATGATCTGATTTCTTTTTAACAGCTAAATAAAAAAAAGAGTTACACCAACATCATCCTCATTCCATGCTGGGCCCATCTCTGGAACAAGGAAACAGAACAACAACAGAAAAAAATTGTAAGTTAAATCATTTCTTTATATTAACTAAGCGCTCGCTAAATAAGTTTGTACAAGAGAGTCGGTCGATTCCATGACGGTTCTGTTTTTATTTTCCTCTTCATCTTGCAAAAACTTTGTTGTTCATACATTTCTCATCTATATAAACAGAGATAGAATTGTAAACCCAGCACAAATTTATTATATATAATGTTAGCACTCAATAAAATTGTATTTTGTTGAATTTGAATTAAACATGAAAAATTAAAATCTTTTGAATCTTTTGGGGAGTGACATCCGAAATAACACCATCTATCATGCGTAAGTAACAGTTATAGATTATTTTTTTTAAGGGACAATCGGTAAAATACAGGGTAATCAGATTGTCGTAGGTGTCGGACGTTGTGCCCAATGGGAGGGAAAAGTTTACCCTATATGGCACAAAACCAAACCATTGTACACAATTATTTTAATTATTTAATTACTACCTATCAGGTAGTTATATGTTTGCACGCAAAAAAAAACCGGGATTAGAGCACCTTACCCAACTCCTTAGAGCTGGCTGGGAGGGCAGCCGCGCGTAACAATATTTATATATTTATATATTTGTATATTTATATATTTATATATTTATATATTTATATATTTATATATTTATATATTTATATATTTATATATTTATATATTTATATATTTATATATTTATATATTTATATATTTATATATTTATATATTTATATATTTATATATTTATATATTTATATATTTATATATTTATATATTTATATATTTATATATTAATATATTTACATATTTATAGATTTATATATTTATATATTAATATATTTATATATTTATATATTTATATATTTATATATTTATATATTTATATATTTATATATTAATATATTTATATATTTATATATTTATATATTTATATATTTATATATTTATATTTTATATATTTATATATTTATATATTTATATATTTTTATATTTTTATATTTATATATGTATATATTTATATATTTATATATTTATATATTTATATATTTATATATTTATATATTTATATATTTATATATTTATATATTTATATATTTATATATTTATATATTTATCCATTTATATATTTATATATATATATATATATTTATATATATATTTATATACTTATATATTTATATATTTATATATTTATATATTTATATTTTTATATATTTATATATATTTATATATTTATATATTTATATATTTATATATTTATATATTTATATATTTATATATTTATATATTTATATATTTATATATTTATATATTTATATATTTATATATTTATATATTTATATATTTATATATTTATATATTTATATATTTATATATTTATATATTAATATATTTATATATTTATATATTTATATATTTATATATTTATATATTTATATATTTATATATTTTTATATTTATATATGTATATATTTATATATTTATATATTTATATATTTATATATTTATATATTTATATATTTATATATTTATATATTTATATATTTATATATTTATATATTTATATATTTATATATTTATATATTTATATATTTATATATTTATATATTTATATATTTATACATTTATATATTTATATATATATATATATATTTATATATATATATTTATATACTTATATATTTATATATTTATATATTTATATATTTATATTTTTATATATTTATATATTTATATATTTATATATTATATATTTATATATTTATATATTTATATATTTATATATTTATATATTTATATATTTTTATATTTATATATTTATATATTTATATATTTACATATTTATATATTTATATATTTATATATTTACATATTTATATATTTATATATTTATATATTTATATATTTATATATTTATATATTTATATATTTATATATTTATATATTTATATATTTATATATTTATATATTTATATATTTATATATTTATATATTTATATATTTATATATTTATATATTTATATATTTATATATTTATATATTTATATATTTATATATTTATATATTTATATATTTATATATTTCTATATTTATATATTTATATATTTATATATTTATATATTTATATATTTATATATTTATATATTTATATATTTATATATTTATATATTTATATATTTATATATTTATATATTTATATATTTATATATTTATATATTTATATATTTATATATTTATATATTTATATATTTATATATTTATATATTTATATATTTATATATTTATATATTTATATATTTATATATTTATATATTTATATATTTATATATATATATTTTATATATTTATATATTTATATATTTATATATTTATATATTTATATATTTATATATTTATATATTTATATATTTATATATTTATATATTTATATATTTATATATTTATATATTTATATATTTATATATTTATATATTTATATATTTATATATTTATATATTTATATATTTATATATTTATATATTTATATATTTATATATTTATATATTTATATATTTATATATTTATATATTTATATATTTATATATTTATATATTTATATATTTATATATTTATATATTTATATATTTATATATTTATATATTTATATATTTATATATTTATATATTTATATATTTATATATTTATATATTTATATATTTATATATTTATATATTTATATATTTATATATTTATATATTTATATATTTATATATTTATATATTTATATATTTATATATTTATATATTTATATATTTATATATTTATATATTTATATATTTATATATTTATATATTTATATATTTATATATTTATGTATTTATATATTTATATATTTATATATTTATATATTTATATATTTATATATTTATATATTTATATATTTATATATTTATATATTTATATATTTATATATTTAAATATTTATATATTTATATATTTATATATTTATATATTTATATATTTATATATTTATATATTTATATATTTATATATTTATATATTTATATATTTATATATTTATATATTTATATATTTATATATTTATATATTTATATATTTATATATTTATATATTTATATATTTATATATTTATATATTTATATATTTATATATTTATATATTTATATATTTATATATTTATATATTTATATATTTATATATTTATATATTTATATATTTATATATTTATATATTTATATATTTATATATTTATATATTTATATATTTATATATTTATATATTTATATATTTATATATTTATATATTTATATATTTATATATTTATATATTTATATATTTATATATTTATATATTTATATATTTATATATTTATATATTTATATATTTATATATTTATATATTTATATATTTATATATTAATATATTTATACATTTATATATTTATATATTTATATATTTATATATTTATATATTTATATATTTATAAATTTATATATTTATATATTTATATATTTATATATTTATATATTTATATATTTATATATTTATATATTTATATATTTTTATATTTATATATTTATATATTTATATATTTACATATTTATATATTTATATATTTATATATTTATATATTTATAAATTTATATATTTATATATTTATATATTTATATATTTATATATTTATATATTTATATATTTATATATTTATATATTTATATATTTATATATTTATATATTTATATATTTATATATTTATATATTTATATATTTATATATTTATATATTTATATATTTATATATTAATATATTTACATATTTATAGATTTATATATTTATATATTAATATATTTATATATTTATATATTTATATATTTATATATTTATATATTTATATATTTATATATTAATATATTTATATATTTATATATTTATATATTTATATATTTATATATTTATATATTTATATATTTATATATTTATATATTTTTATATTTTTATATTTATATATGTATATATTTATATATTTATATATTTATATATTTATATATTTATATATTTATATATTTATATATTTATATATTTATATATTTATATATTTATCCATTTATATATTTATATATATATATATATTTATATATATATTTATATACTTATATATTTATATATTTATATATTTATATATTTATATTTTTATATATTTATATATATTTATATATTTATATATTTATATATTTATATATTTATATATTTATATATTTATATATTTATATATTTATATATTTATATATTTATATATTTATATATTTATATATTTATATATTTATATATTTATATATTTATATATTTATATATTTATATATTTATATATATTTAATATATTTATATATTTATATATTTATATATTTATATATTTATATATTTATATATTTATATATTTATATATTTATATATTTTTATATTTATATATGTATATATTTATATATTTATATATTTATATATTTATATATTTATATATTTATATATTTATATATTTATATATTTATATATTTATATATTTATATATTTATATATTTATATATTTATATATTTATATATTTATATATTTATATATTTATATATTTATACATTTATATATTTATATATATATATATATTTATATATATATATTTATATACTTATATATTTATATATTTATATATTTATATATTTATATTTTTATATATTTATATATTTATATATTTATATATTTATATATTTATATATTTATATATTTATATATTTATATATTTTTATATTTATATATTTATATATTTATATATTTACATATTTATATATTTATATATTTATATATTTACATATTTATATATTTATATATTTATATATTTATATATTTATATATTTATATATTTATATATTTATATATTTATATATTTATATATTTATATATTTATATATTTATATATTTATATATTTATATATTTATATATTTATATATTTATATATTTATATATTTATATATTTATATATTTATATATTTATATATTTATATATTTATATATTTATATATTTATATATTTATATATTTCTATATTTATATATTTATATATTTATATATTTATATATTTATATATTTATATATTTATATATTTATATATTTATATATTTATATATTTATATATTTATATATTTATATATTTATATATTTATATATTTATATATTTATATATTTATATATTTATATATTTATATATTTATATATTTATATATTTATATATTTATATATTTATATATTTATATATTTATATATTTATATATTTATATATTTATATATATATATATTTATATATTTATATATTTATATATTTATATATTTATATATTTATATATTTATATATTTATATATTTATATATTTATATATTTATATATTTATATATTATATATTTATATATTTATATATTTATATATTTATATATTTATATATTTATATATTTATATATTTATATATTTATATATTTATATATTTATATATTTATATATTTATATATTTATATATTTATATATTTATATATTTATATATTTATATATTTATATATTTATATATTTATATATTTATATATTTATATATTTATATATTTATATATTTATATATTTATATATTTATATATTTATATATTTATATATTTATATATTTATATATTTATATATTTATATATTTATATATTTATATATTTATATATTTATATATTTATATATTTATATATTTATATATTTATATATTTATATATTTATATATTTATATATTTATATATTTATATATTTATATATTTATATATTTATATATTTATATATTTATATATTTATATATTTATATATTTATATATTTATATATTTATATATTTATATATTTATATATTTATATATTTATATATTTATATATTTATATATTTATATATTTATATATTTATATATTTATATATTTATATATTTATATATTTATATATTTATATATTTATATATTTATATATTTATTATTTATATATTTATATATTTATATATTTATATATTATATATTTATATATTTATATATTTATATATTTATATATTTATATATTTATATATTTATATATTTATATATTTATATATTTATATATTTATATATTATATATTATATTTATATATTTATATATTTATATTTATATATTTATATATTTATATATTTATATATTTATATATTTATATATTTATATATTTATATATTTATATATTTATATATTTATATATTTATATATTTATATATTTATATATTTATATATTTATATATTTATATATTTATATATTTATATATTTATATATTTATATATTTATATATTTATATATTTATATATTTATATATTTATATATTTATATATTTATATATTTATATATTTATATATTTATATATTTTATATATTTATATATTTATATATTTATATATTTATATATTTATATATTTATATATTTATATATTTATATATTTATATATTTATATATTTATATATTTATATATTTATATTTATATATTTATATATTTATATATTTATATATTTATATATTTATATATTTATATATTTATATATTTATATATTTATATATTTATATATTTATATATTTATATATTTATATATTTATATATTTATATATTTATATATTTATATATTTATATATTTATATATTTATATATTTATATATTTATATATTTATATATTTATATATTTATATATTTATATATTTATATATTTATATATTTATATATTTATATATTTATATATTTATATATTTATATATTTATATATTTATATATTTATATATTTATATATTTATATATTTATATATTTATATATTTATATATTTATATATTTATATATTTATATATTTATATATTTATATATTTATATATTTATATATTTATATATTTATATATTTATATATTTATATATTTATATATTTATATATTTATATATTTATATATTTATATATTTATATATTTATATATTTATATATTTATATATTTATATATTTATATATTTATATATTTATATATTTATATATTTATATATTTATATATTTATATATTTATATATATTTATATATATATATATTTTATATATTTATATATTTATATATTTATATATTTATATATTTATATATTTATATATTTATATATTTATATATTTATATATTTATATATTTATATATTTATATATTTATATATTTATATATTTATATATTTATATATTTATATATTTATATATTTATATATTTATATATTTATATATTTATATATTTATATATTTATATATTTATATATTTATATATTTATATATTTATATATTTATATATTTATATATTTATATATTTATATATTTATATATTTATATATTTATATATTTATATATTTATATATTTATATATTTATATATTTATATATTTATATATTTATATATTTATATATTTATATATTTATATATATTATATATTTATATATTTATATATTTATATATTTATATATTTATATATTTATATATTTATATATTTATATATTTATATATTTATATATTTATATATTTATATATTTATATATTTATATATTTATATTTATATATTTATATATTTATATATTTATATATTTATATATTTATATATTTATATATTTATATATTTATATATTTATATATTTATATATTTATATATTTATATATTTATATATTTATATATTTATATATTTATATATTTATATATTTATATATTTATATATTTATATATTTATATATTTATATATTTATATATTTATATATTTATATATTTATATATTTATATATTTATATATTTATATATTTATATATTAATATATTTATATATTTATATATTTATATATTTATATATTTATATATTTATATATTTATATATTTATATATTTATATATTTATATATTTATATATTTATATATTTATATATTTATATATTTACATATTTATATATTTATATATTTATATATTTATATATTTATATATTTATATATTTATATATTTATATATTTATATATTTATATATTTATATATTTATATATTTATATATTTATATATTTATATATTTATATATTTATATAATTATATATTTATATATTTTTATATTTATATATTTATATATTTATATATTTATATATTTATATATTTATATATTTATATATTTATATATTTATATATTTATATATTTATATATTTATATATTTATATATTTATATATTTATATATTTATATATTTATATATTTATATATTTATATATTTATATATTTATATATTTATATATTTATATATTTATATATTTATATATTTATATATTTATATATTTATATATTTATATATTTATATATTTATATATTTATATATTTATATATTTATATATTTATATATTTATATATTTATATATTTATATATTTATATATTTATATATTTATATATTTATATATTTATATATTTATATATTTATATATTTATATATTTATATATTTATATATTTATATATTTATATATTTATATATTTATATATTTATATATTTATATATTTATATATTTATATATTTATATATTTATATATTTATATATTTATATATTTATATATTTATATATTTATATATTTATATATTTATATATTTATATATTTATATATTTATATATTTATATATTTATATATTTATATATTTATATATTTATATATTTATATATTTATATATTTATATATTTATATATTTATATATTTATATATTTATATATTTATATATTTATATATTTATATATTTATATATTTATATATTTATATATTTATATATTTATATTTTTATATATTTATATATTTATATATTTATATATTTATATATTTATATATTTATATATTTATATATTTATATATTTATATATTTATATATTTATATATTTATATATTTATATATTTATATATTTATATATTTATATATTTATATATTTATATATTTATATATTTATATATTTATATATTTATATATTTATATATTTTATATTATTTATATATTTATATATTTATATATTTATATATTTATATATTTATATATTTATATATTTATATATTTATATATTTATATATTTATATATTTATATATTTATATATTTATATATTTATATATTTATATATTTATATATTTATATATTTATATATTTATATATTATATATTTATATATTTATATATTTATATATTATATATTTATATATTTATATATTTATATATTTATATATTTATATATTTATATATTTATATATTTATATATTTATATATTTATATATTTATATATTTATATATTTATATATTTATATATTTATATATTTATATATTTATATATTTATATATTTATATATTTATATATTTATATATTTATATATTTATATATTTATTAATTTATATATTTATATATTTATATATTTATATATTTATATATTTATATATTTATATATTTATATATTTATATATTTATTTATATATTTATATATTTATATATTTATATATTTATATATTTATATATTTATATATTTATATATTTATATATTTATATATTTATATATTTATATATTTATATATTTATATATTTATATATTTATATATTTATATATTTATATATTTATATATTTATATATTTATATATTTATATATTTATATATTTATATATTTATATATTTATATATTTATATATTTATATATTTATATATTTATATATTTATATATTTATATATTTATATATTTATATATTTATATATTTATATATTTATATATTTATATATTTATATATTTATATATTTATATATTTATATATTTATATATTTATATATTTATATATTTATATATTTATATATTTATATATTTATATATTTATATATTTATATATTTATATATTTATATATTTATATATTTATATATTTATATATTTATATATTTATATATTTATATATTTATATATTTATATATTTATATATTTATATATTTATATATTTATATATTTATATATTTATATATTTATATATTTATATATTTATATATTTATATATTTATATATTTATATATTTATATATTTATATATTTATATATTTATATATAATTTATATATTTATATATTTATATATTTATATATTTATATATTTATATATTTATATATTTATATATTTATATATTTATATATTTATATATTTATATATTTATATATTTATATATTTATATATTTATATTTATATATTTATATATTTATATATTTATATATTTATATATTATATATTTATATATATATTTATATATTTATATATTTATATATTTATATATTTATATATTTATATATTTATATATTTATATATTTATATATTTATATATTTATATATTTATATATTTATATATTTATATATTTATATATTTATATATTTATATATTTATATATTTATATATTTATATATTTATATATTTATATATTTATATATTTATATATTTATATATTTATATATTTATATATTTATATATTTATATATTTATATATTTATATATTTATATATTTATATATTTATATATTTATATATTTATATATTTATATATTTATATATTTATATATTTATATATTTATATATTTATATATTTATATATTTATATATTTATATATTTATATATTTATATATTTATATATTTATATATTTATATATTTATATATTTATATATTTATATATTTATATATATATATTTATATATTTATATATTTATATATTTATATATTTATATATATATATTTATATATTTATATATTTATATATTTATATATTATATATTTATATATTTATATATTTATATATTTATATATTTATATATTTATATATTTATATATTTATATATTTATATATTTATATATTTATATATTTATATATTTATATATTTATATATTTATATATTTATATATTTATATATTTATATATTTATATATTTATATATTTATATATTTATATATTTATATATTTATATATTTATATATTTATATATTTATATATTTATATATTTATATATTTATATATTTATATATTTATATATTTATATATTTATATATTTATATATTTATATATTTATATATTTATATATTTATATATTTATATATTTATATATTTATATATTTATATATTTATATATTTATATATTTATATATTTATATATTTATATATTTATATATTTATATATTTATATATTTATATATTTATATATTTATATATTTATATATTTATATATTTATATATTTATATATTTATATATTTATATATTTATATATTTATATATTTATATATTTATATATTTATATATTTATATATTTATATATTTATATATTTATATATTTATATATTTATATATTTATATATTTATATATTTATATATTTATATATTTATATATTTATATATTTATATATTTATATATTTATATATTTATATATTTATATATTTATATATTTATATATTTATATATTTATATATTTATATATTTATATATTTATATATTTATATATTATATATTTATATATTTATATATTTATATATTTATATATTTATATATTTATATATTTATATATTTATATATTTATATATTTATATATTTATATATTTATATATTTATATATTTATATATTTATATATTTATATATTTATATATTTATATATTTATATATTTATATATTTATATATTTATATATTTATATATTTATATATTTATATATTTATATATTTATATATTTATATATTTATATATTTATATTTATATATTTATATATTTATATATTTATATATTTATATATTATATATTTATATATTTATATATTTATATATTATATATATTTATATATTTATATATTTATATATTTATATATTTATATATTTATATATTTATATATTTATATATTTATATATTTATATATTTATATATTTATATATTTATATATTTATATATTTATATATTTATATATTTATATATTTATATATTTATATATTTATATATTTATATATTTATATATTTATATATTTATATATTTATATATTTATATATTTATATATTTATATATTTATATATTTATATATTTATATATTTATATATTTATATATTTATATATTTATATATTTATATATTTATATATTTATATATTTATATATTTATATATTTATATATTTATATATTTATATATTTATATATTTATATATTTATATATTTATATATTTATATATTTATATATTTATATATTTATATATTTATATATTTATATATTATATATTTATATATTTATATATTTATATATTTATATATTTATATATTTATATATTTATATATTTATATATTTATATATTTATATATTTATATATTTATATATTTATATATTTATATATTTATATATTTATATATTTATATATTTATATATTTATATATTTATATATTTATATATTTATATATTTATATATTTATATATTTATATATTTATATATTTATATATTTATATATTTATATATTTATATATTTATATATTTATATATTTATATATTTATATATTATATATTTATATATTTATATATTTATATATTTATATATTTATATATATATATTTATATATTTATATATTTATATATTTATATATTTATATATTTATATATTTATATATTTATATATTTATATATTTATATATTTATATATTTATATATTTATATATTTATATATTTATATATTTATATATTTATATATTTATATATTTATATATTTATATATTTATATATTTATATATTTATATATTTATATATTTATATATTTATATATTTATATATTTATATATTTATATATTTATATATTTATATATTTATATATTTATATATTTATATATTTATATATTTATATATTTATATATTTATATATTTATATATTTATATATTTATATATTTATATATTTATATATTTATATATTTATATATTTATATATTTATATATTTATATATTTATATATTTATATATTTATATATTTATATATTTATATATTTATATATTTATATATTTATATATTTATATATTTATATATTTATATATTTATATATTTATATATTTATATATTTATATATTTATATTTATATATTTATATATTTATATATTTATATATTTATATATTTATATATTTATATATTTATATATTTATATATTTATATATTTATATATTTATATATTTATATATTTATATATTTATATATTTATATATTTATATATTTATATATTTATATATTTATATATTTATATATTTATATATTTATATATTTATATATTTATATATTTATATATTTATATATTTATATATTTATATATTTATATATTTATATATTTATATATTTATATATTTATATATTTATATATTTATATATTTATATATTTATATATTTATATATTTATATATTTATATATTTATATATTTATATATTTATATATTTATATATTTATATATTTATATATTTATATATTTATATATTTATATATTTATATATTTATATATTTATATATTTATATATTTATATATTTATATATTTATATATTTATATATTTATATATTTATATATTTATATATTTATATATTTATATATTTATATATTTATATATTTATATATTTATATATTTATATATTTATATATTTATATATTTATATATTTATATATTTATATATTTATATATTTATATATTTATATATTTATATATTTATATATTTATATATTTATATATTTATATATTTATATATTTATATATTTATATATTTATATATTTATATATTTATATATTTAATATTTATATATTTATATATTTATATATTTATATATATATATATTTATATATTTATATATTTATATATTTATATATTTATATATTTATATATTTATATATTTATATATTTATATATTTATATATTTATATATTTATATATTTATATATTTATATATTTATATATTTATATATTTATATATTTATATATTTATATATTTATATATTTATATATTTATATATTTATATATTTATATATTTATATATTTATATATTTATATATTTATATATTTATATATTTATATATTTATATATTTTATATATT